>VKKT01000567.1:28649-44188 GCA_008038995.1 Haliotis laevigata | reverse complement strand
CGTCATATGAGCGAAATATTCTCAAGCACGACGTTAAACCCAATTTCACCTCACCTCACACTCAAAACCCCCCGCGGTCCCTTATATGGTGGCTTCACTTCAGTTGCTAGCGATCTCGAGCCCCTCTGTTATATTGTGTTTGCCAAATAGCTAAATATTTTATTTTTTCTCAAACTAGCCAGATAAACAAGATAGATTTAATCAAACAGAAAAACATACTATTTTTTTACATAAACAGAACCATAACTGACGTTCAAGGCATGTCTGTAGCAGGGACCAGTACTAAGGCCCACACGTCTTCAGTGTAATATTAATGTCCTATCAATGAATGAGCCGAGAAAAGGAAGCAATATATCAATGGGACTAGAAGTTAGGGGAATGTATACACCAGTCTAGATGGCGCTGGAGATTGTTAGCCCTATCAAATCCTCTATGTGTGTAGGAAATACTGCAAATTGTATCAAGTAGGCCCCCGACAAGCTGTGTAATCTCATTAGTAAGCCTATGAACAAGCTTCACAAAACTCAGTCTCAGAATCACTCTTTAATGGCCTGGTCGAATTCCCTAACGTCAAATGTTTAGAGCCACAGGTGGTCAAGCTCCCTACATAATACGTTCACCTTTATTCACTCAAAACCATGAATGACTAGTCACCCACTATGCGCAACACTGTTCTATGTACAAAATGCAATAAAATGTCCATTTTTACGACCACACAATATGTAACACAAATGAGCAGAAATAAACAACTTGTAAATTGTTAGCCCCAGCCGTAAATACACTTTCAGCCTAAGCCTTTGTACGTGGATGAAAGCAAATCAAGAGATCGTTTTGATGCTGACGCAACACGCTTGTTTCTTTGATTCATCAGGATGTGATTATAGTCACACCAAATCCTTTAGAGACCACCGTCTTGACATTTCGTGTTAATGAATCAGCCTCAACGTTCTCGCTGTTACCTCAGCTTTGATGATACTCCTGCAAACCCTCAACAAAGTAAGGCAGTCCTGACAAGCGGTTTGTCACGTTCTCTTGAAACCAAACCAAATTGCTGAAAATATTCTTAAAGGCCATGGTATCGCTGCAGTATTGAAATTTGAGTATTTTCTGTGTGTACTGTGTAGTGTAGGTGAGAAATGCCAGTTTGTGTAGCGTGCAACGTTGGCGATGAAAACGTGTCAGGGCGTGCTGGGAGAGCGCCACCTGCCGTGATGACTATACAGATTCAATGTCAATCAGTTAGTGATTAGTTGGAGCTCCTGCTTTGCATCAATATAGATAATCGATATGAAATTGTATTAGTCATGAAGCGATTGGGCGATCAGTGGGACGTATTACAGGTAATCAATACCGTTGTCAATAGCCAGATCTCCGCCCAGCTATCTACATTTGCTCCTAAAGCAGACTGAACCGAGTTCAAGCTGAACGGTTACGCTCTTCATCGGACTGAAATGTTTTATATTTGCAAAGGTGTCTTTATATAATAGCGCAATGCGACACATACTTAACTTTCGACTTAACTTACATGGGTACTGCAGCCTACATATATCCAGCTGTGGGATTTATTTAAACTGTCTGACATAGTATTTGTAACTGATTAATATACGTTGTTACATGCTGTTGGCAGCTTGAAGTGCCATGTACAGTCACACTGCCTCCATAACACGGTCGAATATTAAACCCATCCTTCTCAAAAGGTACGTGTAAGCCAGGTCGGTTTTCTTTCGTTTTTATTTGTTTCTGACGCCGTAGTCATATATATATATATACATATGACTGATCAGCTTTATCTGGATGTACTGATCTAACCTATATTAACTTATGAGTAGAAATGCGACGTTCATATTGCCCCACATTGTTCTTATATGTATGTACTTTTGGCCATGTGGCCTCAAATACTGAATAAACTTCTTCGTCTTCTTTTTCTTTATATGACGCAGATACGTCAATGGAACACCAGGTCAGTTAGCCCTGAACGAGGATTGTTAATTTAGGTTACCGACACCGCCGTTTACTGTTTGTTTTCTCCCTTGGATTAATCGTCCGCATGTTTTATGTAACATAAACTATATTTGGGATTACACTTTCTCAGTAAAATACAGATTATAGTACTTTTGTTGGGTTGAATCCTATCCGGGATTCGAAACCACACCCTCAGAGTCAGGCACCTAATCGCCAGCCTCGGTAAGTATTGTATTGGGCAAAAGAAAAAGAAACACATTTCACTCTAACCCCATGTATAGTACCATAAAGTACTATTTTGTCCTGGACCATCATACAAGCACTCGGTATTGTCAGTTGGGATACGATGAAATTCAAACGCAAGTCAGCGATAACCAGATCTTAAAGGTGGCTTTTTATGGTGTGTTGAAGACAAACTCTAACCTTCTTCCCCTGTTGAGCTCTTAACATTAAAGTACATGTGTCAACAATTGTAGACTTTTGTATGATTAATCAATCAAATGCATACACACCCACAAACAACATTTACCACCTCATGTGTATCCTTTTGCACTAAAATGAGCTATGGAAAATGCCAGAGTTTGACTGGTTACGTCGAGGTGTTAAATGGCAATACGAGAGATTTTAATGCCGCTTTACCAGCAAACCATAACCTTATGGGATTACTTGCACACGTTACCCAAACATAAGCACACAGTCCAGGCTAACCGTGAGCCAAACGAATGTTAACAGTTAACGTTAACCACCCTTGACTCCGTGGAACTTGCAATTTGTAAACTGTGAACTTGTTTAATGGTTCATTCAAGCTGTTGCATGGTGCATTATATTTTATCTATATCCATTGTGACTCAACCATTCTTTTGTATTTGTTTGTTGGTTGTTTAACGCCACACTCAGAAATGTTTCAGCTATATGACGGCTGTAAATAATTAATCTGGACTAGACAATCCAGTGATCAACGACATTGGCATCAATCTACGAATTGGGATACGATGACATGTGTCAGCGATCCTGACCCCCCAACCCCGTTATTCGCCTCTTACGACAAGCATAGGTTGCTGAAGATCAATCTAACCCGGACCTTCACGGGGTTTTAAAACAGGAAGCAACAGTATTGACAAGGAGCTGTGGGACGTTTGTCAGCTTAACGCTGTGATTCATGATACCCCTGAGGCGGTAAACTCCTGTTTTAAAAGATACAGTGTGACAAGGATGCATGACAAAAGGGATGACTGCAGCTTACCAATAATCAACGTTCCCTTCATATCAAACAATATCTTACCTGCCCCTGTCCTTGGGATTCACATTTCACAACGGTATATTTACCAAGATTTCAAATAGAGTCATCTTTTTCAAAAGGTGTTCGATCAAAGCTGCAACATTCAAAGCCCAGTTACGCTCTGAAACACGTTTTCTGATAGACGTGTTGAGGTATTTAAAAATTGTAAAGCTTCGATGAGAAAATTATGTCCGAAGCTATTCCCTGAGCTTTTGTTTCTGACTAGAGGCATCGTTGGGGCAGAGTAGACTGACCTCTTCGCGAACACCTTGTATCATCTTTGATAGTGATTCATAAACACACACACAGGAATAGAGTTGCACTCGTATAATCAACTGTGATGTTAGCACATAATTCTGAAGAATGAAGAAAGTATTTTGTGTCTTTTATTCATTGGATGGATTTCCATAATTATGTTGATTATAACATTGTTAATATAAACATAGAGGCAGGTGTACAGTGTTATCTTTCACAAATAATGTAAGCTATGAGGCAACCTTATTGGTGTAATATAGACACTTTTATCTGAATTTGAATTTGAATATATACCCTTAACATATTTTGAACTAAAAGTATAGCTGTCGTTTGACAGTGTTCATTCTGCGGTTCTGACAGTGAATATGTATTTATACATTACGTATATGTTACGAATATTTTAGATATTACGTGTATATATTTTGCTTACATAATTACTCAATTTTCAGAGCTGATCGTTTGGCTTTTATACATGTTCTATTCAGACATAATATTGTAAGGACTAATATGTCACATGTTGTTTCTTTGTCACCCATTCACCTTGTTCTTGACTATTAGTTGATGGACACAGTACGTTCCTTCGTTTAAACTAAATGTGAAAAAAAAAAAAATACATTGACCGCAAACGATTACACTTATAGTGAAAAAAACATATATGTCAAACACATGAATAATCCAAGGCCAAATTAAGCAGCATTACAGAGTGTATGTATTTAGTTTCTGGTGAAAACTATATATTTGTTAAATTCTTGTCATTATTATATGGAAAAGATGACTTTACATCATTGTCTGTGCATCGTAAAAGGTCACTGTGTTTTAAGTACCTCATGTATGTCAAATTATGTATGTGTATACTGCTATCAATGACAGACCGATTTGTAAAATTGTAAACATAAAAAATATGAAAATACAAAAATACAGTTATAAGGTTTAAAGGATTTTGAAACAGACCTAATACTGCTCTCTACTCATTTTACACATTGCTGCCGCTGAATATATCCCATGGACGATGTTCTTGCGGAAACGAACTCGTGGTTCTCATAGAAGGTCAGTGCTTGTAAACATGTCCGTTTAAGGGCACCCTGTCCAGTAATGACCTATTGTTGAAGACCGTTAGTTTCGAGGGGCGTGCTTCAAATCGACAACATGTCCTATTAAGAGTGTTAATCGAATCGCATGTAACATACAGCTTGGACAGGTTCCTTATGGATCAGTTTGAATACGCACGACCTTGTCCATGTGGCTCGTTAAGGAACTGTCGAGAACATGCATCTTGCCTTGTCAAACGCGATGTTTGTCTCACAAAGTAGTAACTATTTTCCTAATCAGATAATTAAACATGTTTAGGGGAAGACATGCCAGCTCAGTCTCCTTCATATCTGACGCTAGGATAATGTTAGAGGTTTCTGTACACACTGTCAATAGAGTGGTTTGTGTTCAGGTCAAGGCTCTGAATCGATTGTTCCATCACAACGTGGAACAGACAACTGCGTCGGTGCAATCAGTAGATAAGGTGATAAGGTATCATTTCTATGGTCACAGTAATGGTTATTACTGTAAGGAAGTACAGCAGCGATCCCTCGACGATGTGACCTTGACGATCATTACTGTCTGTAAGTATAGGAGAGATCCAACAATGATCTGCTTTGACATTCATTACTGCACAGAACAGGAAAGATCCCACCACGTGGAATGACTGTCATTGTTTTGGGATATAGCAGATACTACAGTGTGACTGTGACATACTAGCTTAACAAACTGGTGTCTTACAGTACAGCAGTGATTCCAGTATGATCTGCTCTGACATTCCCTAATGTCTTAAAGTACAACAGAGATTCCAATATGATTTGGTATGACGTTCATTACTGTCTTAAAGTATAGCAGAGATTCCAATATGATTTGCTATGACGTTCATTACTGTCTTAAAGTACAGCAGAGATTCCAATATGATTTCCTATGACGTTCATTACTGTCTTAAAGTACAACAGAGATTCCAATATGATTTGCTATGACGTTCATTACTGTTTTAAAGTACAACAGAGATTCCAATATGATTTGCTATGACGTTCATTACTGTCTTAAAGTACAACAGAGATTCCAATATGATTTGCTATGACGTTCATTACTGTCTTAAAGTACAACAGAGATTCCAATATGATTTGCTATGACGTTCNTTACTGTTTTAAAGTACAACAGAGATTCCAATATGACCTGCACTGACGTTCATTATTGTCTTATAATACAGCAGAGATTCCACGACGATGTGACTAGGATGGTCGCTACTGTAAAATGAGATAAAACTATGAAATGTTATCTTTTTTCAAAGGGTAGCGGATGTCCTTTGGCGGTCATTTCTGTCTTGAAGTATAATGGATGTGTATGTGACTGTCTTAGCAAAATGATGCGCTTTTGGACGGTCAACGCTGTCTGAAAGATATATTCACAGCCACGTGTCATTCATTCAGGACAGTTTTAGACACTGCAACGACGAATACTTTCTGGGAAATATAATCACCAAACCATATTTAATATTAGCTTAAATACTTACATGTTTAATACATCTTACATCCAGTAGGAAGACATCAACCTCAAAATAAACCTAAATATTAAAACATGTTTTGTGGTAATGCGAACTGGTGTCGTATCAAATGTCCAAGGTGATAAATCAATCAATGTAACAAAGAAAGGTCAATTGTTTTCATTTTATTGCAACGACAGATGTTTCAACTGTGATCAAACCTTATAACCAAAGTAAACTCAACACAGTTAATATATCTAATAATATATATAACAGCAATGGTACTGTCGTGGCACTGTTCCGACCAAACAGTTTTGTTACAAGACATTCTTAGAAATACATTCAATAAACGTCTACCAAAAAAAGAAAGTAAACAATGTTCCATTTACCTTAATTATCATATTACCAAAAAATCGAATGAGATGATCAAAAACATAAAAATACACAGTAATGAAATACACATTGCCGTGTATTTGATGTGGTGTTAATATATAACATTGCATGTTATAATCTATAACATCAGTTACCCTGGTTTTTACAATTCGTTCATCATGTATATGGTTTTGGTCAAACAAATATAGCCAAACAGTACCATTGTAATGTATTCTACATCAACATACATGAAAAAATATGTCTCATTTGCATTCAACAATAATCAGACACGCGTGGTGCTGATCATATACTCTTGATAACAAGGGCTTGCACAACTGACCAACTGAATATCTCTACTCGTACAGTACATTAAACAGCTACTGAGAATCATCACAGACATTAGCAGAGCCTCGTTTTAGTATACACGACAACGAGGCTCACCCTGACATGACATCACTGTTGACCAATACATCACCTTAACGTGGACCACGTGGTCTCACTATATATAGTAACACAGCTGAAAGGAATTATAACTTGTAACAGAGATTGAATCATGCATTAGTTTATAATACAGGTTTTCATTGTGAACATAAATTACTGATGAAACCCCTAACTTTCACTAATGTCCAATTAACATCAATTTATGGTGGAGAAATAGCATTTCAGAAACGTAAACTCGCAGTAAATATAAGATATTTATGAAATATGAACATGTCGACGCCACTTTTCTCTCGAAATAATATTATCCTCTCCAATAATAAAACCAGTGCGGGTCCGGTTGTCATGAGCTCGGATCATTCATGTCAATACCACACCCTTGCTCGTTGGTTTCACCGTACATGTAAGTGTATATGCCTACGTAATCAGGGGATATCCTTAAACATACGAATAATGGTAACCTGGTAAGGCGTTAATCCTCAAACGTACCTCTTCAGGTAATTCTCTTCATTTTCGATGGGAGTTCCCAACCAGAGTGAGTGTAACTTTACGCCGCTTTTAGAAATATTCCAGCAGAATCATGGCGGGGACACCAGACATTGTAACTGTGATGAATTGATCCCAGGTCTTCGGAGTCACGGTCAAGCGCTAAACCACTAAACGACCTTATATACTGTCCCTTATCATGCTTAGACATATTGTTTCTCAAACATCTGATTCCCCACCTCAAAGCTATTTCAAATCATAACAGACTTTTCGAATGTCAAGCAGGTTTCGTTTGAAATCAGTGAATCACCAGTTAAAACATCCCAGTACAGACACGGCGCTGGTCAGTAACAAAACACTGATGTTGATGGTGACTTCACTTAACCCACTAGTGTAGATATACGTATATCACATGCATCATAATTTCTGTGGCTTTACCTGAAAATAACGACATTAAGAAATAAGTGTTGCCCAAAAGAAAAAGGTTAGCTACAACGGTGTTTTTTGCATCAATATAATATTTACATTTATGTTTGGGAAATATACAAACAGCACAAAACATGTTTAGGAACAATTGTTGTCATATGTACAAAACAGCACAACATCTAACAACATAGCTGTTTCGCTTCACTCATTTCCCTGAATTGGTTCATTGGATATATCAAACATGATATATACAGTTTGTGGTTCTCTTCAGGTATATCTCAGTATATCCAAGTAACTGAAAATATCACTGATCCTATCACGATAACAGAAGATATCCCTCGTCAAATTCGGGTCATTGGGGACATCTTTTGGATATCCGGAGCAAGATATATCACATGGTCATTCCAGTAGCTGACAGTGTATCATAGTCTCTGGTCTGTAGCTGAGAGTATATCTGATGGAGATGTCGTTATCCTGTTACAGCATATCAACTGCGGTTAGCCAGTCTCGTTGACATCATCACCCACGTTTTAGTAAATCCTAAAAACTACCACGTCAACACTTTCTTCAGCTTATCCTGGCGTGGTAACATATTCATCAGCTTGTCTGGAACAAGGTATCAGGTATCACATCGAGTTCACAAACCATCACATCATCAGAATCAATTAATACTTCATCAACACATCCAGGCTCCTTGACATATTCAGCATATCCGGGACGGTTAACATATTCGTTAGCATATCCGAGCAGAACTACATATCCGGCGCAGCGAGGACAAAGACGCTTTCTGTACTGTCATCCTAAAGATACATTTAAACAGGTATACAATATCACTCATTCGCTACTATTTTGGCCCAGTACGTGATATAAACAGGAAAATACTTTTATAGCAATGTACATATCTACAAACAGCATGCTTATCAACATCGTATACATATTTGTCATTATATATTAGCCTCTTATTTACAAAAATATACCTTACGTAATTATAAATTGTCATGATCAATGTATATTAAGGGAGGCGAGCACTATGCGCATCCCTGTTACTAGCAGAGATCATGACGTCATGCAAGAGCTATAACTCTAGCCGATATGTCATGGTCTTGACGATTTAGAAGTTGATATTACTACCCTGAGCCAACGTTTTGCAGTTTAACAATGAACGATCTGACCAAGATAGACACTGAGGAAACGGTGAAAAGTTGTGAATGGAACAAAAGGTATGAGCATTGTTATTTTCTATAGTTGCAACGCCTTCTTTCAAGTCTGCATGTACTATATTTATATTTATGTTTAGATTGTATTATGACGTATTTAGCTTATGTTTGGATTATATTATGACTAATCTATCTTGTGTTTGACGACTTATCTAGTTTATGTTTAGACTCTATCGTGAGTATCCCTACGGAGTCCTCCCAAAACTTCCACAGCTTATAACAACACACTGCACACACTTTAGCACACTGATTACCCCAGTCTGTAATGGTTTAAACCATCAATCAGCAGTGAATGCAAACAATCACTCAGCTATAAAATTATATATCATATAAAAGCAGGGTTATTAATAAAAATACATATCTTTTCTAGTTACATATAACAGTCTATGTAGAACATTTATATTGAACTTATGTCCGATAGTGTCCAAGATTTCACACGCACATTATAACATTTCTGGTTGCCTGCACACGCTGTAATGAAATATGCACGAAATTATATCATATATATATTTCTGATTTATTAACTAACTGCTCTCTTCTCTAATAAAATGTCTACTCTGCTAAGTCAGGTGATGTATCATTATCTGTTGTTTCAGTTCAGTGCACTTCATGGGCTTTCCTATTACCTAAACAGGGGTGATGAGGAGTTGTTGTTTTAACAATGTGTGGTAGTATTGGGATGTAGAAGTTTTGGGATGTGGAAGTTTTGGGATATAACCATACCTACTATATGTTTAGACTATCTGATGACAGTCAAGCTGAATTGGGACCGCACCCATTTTATGTGAGAACAGTATAACGGTCTGAAGAGTGCATCTGGGTCATGTTAATCTGGGTGGACTCCGCATCTAGTTTAAGCCAGACTGGATGATGATTGTGTCTAATTTATGTATCAGCTATAGAAATCAGGGTCTTGAATGTATAACTTGTCATGGACATATCCAGTCTATATGTCTACTGTCTAGCTACTGCATCTGGCGTTGGGTCAAATGCACTTATAATTATCAGAATACCACGCGTGAATTACGAAAGGTTTTCTAAGGTTTATCAAGTCTTGTAAAATTAATTAACCTTTCAAATGTTATTGAAGTTATTAAAACGTCTTCTACCAACCCCCGACCTCTTTAGAAAATAAAAACGACAACAACAACAAAAACTAACTCTAAAACGAGTAGAGATTGTCCAACTGTAACTTTTTTGTTTCAGAATGTCATTTGTGTGAACAAAATTTGTTTTAATCAAATCAAAAACAATGTCATTCGTAGGAATGTTTTTCCTGCTGTTTTGTGTACTTTGTATGAACAACAGTTCCACAGGATCGGGAGGAATTCCAACAAGGCACAACAGCCAGTCAGACACTTATATGGGCGGGGGTTGGTCACACACTTCCACGAAACGTCACTTCAAGGTCATTCTGCGCCGACGGTGTGGTAGCTTCGATTGTCACAAAAGTGATCAATAATGAAATGGTTACTCATGTTCGTCCGAGGTTACGGCATAAAGTGGTAGGCTTTAACCATAAAGTGAAATATTCCATCCAAATATGTGGGGTTGTTACAAAAGTTAGCATTCATATGAGAATAATATACACTAAAACATTTCCCTAAGCATTCAATAAAATAGTGATATGTAACGATATCCTGATACCTATATTCTGCCCCAGGGTAGTCCATAAAAGATCACAGTAGGATAGGACATTATGTTCTGCACTGTTGACAAGTATGGCACTTGTACTATTGTCTTAATCATGCGGACACCCCTCAGATCTAATGAGCTACTCGGGCTGACCTATGGGGCCGAATCGAATCTGGCCAGAGTCTGTAATGTCCAATTAGCTGGATATTGGAACTCTGGCATTTCATACAAGCTCACACGTCGTGTGACAACAATCGATTTATATCTGGCGATCCTCCTGAAAATTGGGCTCCAAAACGCATTTGCGTTATGGTATGCTTTGTAAATGGCAGAATGAAGCATTAAGAAAGCTAAAATGCATTTACTTTGTAATTGTAGTGTTTTTTGCAAATAGATCCACCTTTTTCTGTTGCTAGTGATCTGAACACATCAAATCATGCCAATTCTACGCATACTTTGATGTTATTCGTTTTATGTTTATATCTTAATATAGATTTTCCCTCTTGTTCCAGATGCGTCATGTTTTCTTTCAGAAGTGGGCAATGAAGAAGCCTAGCAGTGAAAGCGTTCTCAGCTAGCGAATTTCGGGTTCGATTTCTAACATGGATTCAAAATATGAATCCCATTCCTCATGCTTTGACTTAATATTATGAGTAGACAATGTGTTATCTGTGTAATCCCAAACACAACCTGTTACAGGCTGAAACATGGTTACATGCAGAACGTTGTGATGCTTTTTCTGTCATGGATATGTTTCCGGGTTTAACTGGCATTTGAAAACCTACACGATCATGCCAATGAATCTTGTACGTCCTTTCTTGATCAGTAGGTGTTTGTATAATATGTTTCCCTGCTTTATAATCTCTAATATAGCAGCACATTAAAAGCGTAGGAATGGTCAAACAGGAATTCCATCACAAACCACGAAAATTAACTTTTCCCCCTTGAGGTCATTTGAGGTCAAAATAGTCCAATGCACATCTTTCGTCCGTAACTAAAAACGAGGTCCCATAAGTTCTAGGGTATTTTGAAATTCACACGATTTGGGGACTTTTTTCGTTTTTTCTTCGGTGCAGAGTTATAGTCATTAAAGGAGCTTCGTCGAGAAGAGTCGCCCCTATCGCTTTCGTTGTCTGACACGGACCGGCATTCGTCGTAAGTGGGCACGGTGAGAAAGTTTATACTGCTGACAGTGTTCTCATTACTGGTGCATGTGCTCCCTTCGTCATTAAGCACTGTGTTCCTGCGAGCAAACTCATTAATCTCCATTTCCATGGAGGAGGAACTGACAGAGTCCTTGTCGTCAGCCACTGACGCTGTGCTCATTACTAGCTTCACCAGTGTGTAGAACTTGGAGTCCTTTCGGCGTCTTGGGGCGAATCTTCCTGCAAAACAGATACAGACGAATTGAAACTGACGTAAGGGTTTCTTGATCCGCTGTGGTGTATTATGCTGATGCAACCAATATTTGTTTTAATCTGCATTTTGTTTTGTTTTGTTTTGTTTTGTTTGTTGTTCAACGCCGCACTAGGCAATGTTGCAGCTATATGGCGGCTGTCTGTAAATACTCGGGTCTGGACCAGACAATCCTGTGAACAACAGCATGAGCATCGATCTACGCAATTGGGATACGATGACATGTGTCAAATAAGTCAGCGTACCTGACCACCCAATCCCGTTAGCCGCCTCTTACGACAAGCATGGGTTACTGAATTAATCTATAAAAAAATCCATTAAGATACGAATCTCTGTTAATATTCTTGGTGACATCCACCAGTTTACACCTGACGATGTAGATCGACCAAAAAGACAGTATATTTGAACATTGGATTTGTCCCAAAATTAGAAACATTATCAAAACGTCACAAGGCTGAAAGTATTTGCTAAAACATGTTGAGTGTATAGAGTTCAAAAGTATGACATCAGGTCCAAATACATCAGCACTAAATAACCATTTCATGCTTGTCTATTTTCAGCCACCATAAAACATACTGTATACTTTCAGGAAATGAACGCCGATTCCAAACATTTTTTGTTTGGGATAACGAAAGCTTTTCAGCAGTTGATGCAGATGGGTTGCATTTCAGCGTCCGAAATAGGAACACAAGATTCCTCTATGGATTATTTCTATTCGCGTTACATACTACTGGTTTATTTGATGAACGCGCATGCATCTTCAAGAAAACAAAATGAATGAGTGAGTGATTGAGTTAATATTTAACGTCACATCGGCAATATTTCAGCCATATCGTGACGAGAACAATTTATACAATATAAAAATGAAAACATTGTGAAGAGTTAAACCTGTCGACGATGGACAGTAAAAATCCTAGAGTATCACAGATGTGAATATAAAACTAGTATGTAAATCTAAAACATTTTACTTTAAGAAGACAGTACAATATAAAAAACGGGCTATAGATCGCCAACAACTGAAGGTAGATCACCATACTGGGGTCCATGGGGACTTACAGTGCCTTTGCTACCTACATGGACCCAAGGTGGATTTATATCAACTCTTCAGCCATTGGTGATTGTAGTCAAACATAGCCAAAATTAAAATGACAAAAATACTACATTCAAAATGATGTAACGTGTCTACTTAATGCTTAACTTGCTCTTTGGGTAATACGAAAGACACTTGATGGCTATCTGGCTGGCTCGGGGAGATGATGGTGGTCTGTATATAGTCGAGTCTGGACCAGGTAAACCAGGGGTTGACATCGTGAGTAACGATCTACGTAATTTAGCATACAGTGGCAACCAAGTCAGCGAGCCTGACCACCCAATGCCGTTAGTCGCCTCTTACGACAAGCATGGGTTGCTGAGGACAAATTTTAACCAGGATATTTATGGGTAAGTGACATTGCAATAACCTCAGGAGGCGGGGACATGTCTGCTAACACCTCGGTCAAAACAACGACCGTGGGTATGGTCCCAACAAACCAAGGATAACACATATAGCGCATTTCCTGTGTTTGAATCCGCCATCAGCGGATCCTAACAAGAGCATTTACAGTTTAACAAAAGAAAAGACCAGTGAAGGTCCGGGTTAGAATATTGATCTTCAGTAACCCATGCTTGTCGTAAGAGGCGACTAACGGGATCGGGTGGTCAGGCTCGCTGACTGGGTTCACACATGTCATCGGTTCCCAATTGTGCAGGTCGATGCTCATGCTGTTGATTACTGGATTGTTTGGCCCAGACTCGATTATTTACAGACCACCGCCATATAGCTGGAATATTGCTGAGTGCGGCGTAAAACTAAACTCACTCACTCACACAAGAAAAGTGTAAAAAATCGTTTAACAGTGTGTGATCATGCAAACACTATCCCTATACGTTTAAAGTATATTCGTAACATCTGTGACATTCGTCAGGCAAGAAATTAAAATTGGAAAGAACTAAAATAACTTAATGTGTTGTGTTCTTGTTAAATGTTGCATAACCCGTATTTTATTTGCATCTGAATTAGTATAAACCATAGCACAAATAGATTTAGAAACTTTGTTCTAACAATATAGTAAAATAAGAGAATAAAGAAAAAACTAGATTGAGATACAACTGTGATGTGAAAACGTGCACGTGTTTTGAATAGTTTTGACGTCATAATAGTCTAGGCTGACGTCATAGGATGCGTGCGTCACTCACTTCAACAGCCTACTTGCCGTCCACACAAACTGGTAGTCTGCACATGAGACGGCTGTTCGGGAAAAATCAACAAACAATGCATCACGCGTTACATAGCAACGGAGGTGCAACACATGTGGCGGTTGATATAAAAGTAGGATCGTGTTGCGGAATTAGGATCCAAATATACCATCTATTGAACTGTTTATATACGGAACCTTCGCGCTCTGATATGGCTCAAATTATCTCGCTGGCTGCAGGATATATTTATGTTCCAGACCTAATGTGTTAGCGCTGAATTATTTATACATTCACACCTGTATTGGAGGCTGAACAATGCTTAAATAAACTTACACGTGTCCAAAGGAAAACACCAGGGATGCCAGGTCTTATTTGATATGGTTGTAGATATATCAAGTTGCATTCCTTACCCCTTATGTAACATGCATAGTACAGGGAAGCATGACGTGGAACGTGAAGGCCCCCTATTATTCGTACTAAGGCCGTCTTCGTGTGTAATAGGTGGACTTGCAACAATTCGACAGAAGTTTTGTTTTCTGAACATGCACCTCATTTGTAACCTCAGAGTGCTTTTCGTTTTTCGTTCCGCATCGAATCTATTACTACCCGTTGTTTTATATATTAAGCGAACAGGGTCCCTGTTCGTAACGTTACGACCTGTCGTAACTCTACAGTTTACCATAGACTGACGAATGTCGTAACGTTTTGTGGATCGTGACCCTATTCGCTGAATATATGAAATAACGGGTAGGAATAGATTCCATGTGGAATGAAAAGCGAAAAGCACTCTGATGTTACAACTGAGGCGCATGTTCAGAAAACAAAACATCTGTCGATGCTTTCTTCAGACTGTGTGTTTGTTGAGGCTTACATTATATGTTCATGGGGCCAGGCCATACATACCACCTGTCAGAAGAAGGTCAAATGGGTGAGGGTGTATGTTTTACGATACTTTTAGCAATATTCCAGCAACATCACGGCGGGTGACGCCAGAAATGGGCTTCACACATTGTAACCATGTGGGGAATCGAACCTGGGTCTTCGGCGTGACGACTGAACGCTATAATCACTAGGCTACCCCACCGCCCCAAGGTCAAATTATGTTGGGTTTTTTTCTTATGGACGATGATGGACGAGGTAACAACGTAGCCATAATACAGGTATGATTGCTCTTATCACTTCCCCAACACCTCTCGAAAAAAACAACGATTAGAAAAATACAAATACAAATTTATCAATTGTTTTGAGATATAGAGGTCGCTGATCTGAACTGGTGTTATTACCAATTAGTTTTAACTAA
>VKKT01000566.1:418144-429632 GCA_008038995.1 Haliotis laevigata | reverse complement strand
ACGTCATAAGTAGTAAAGATATCTATATAGGGTAATTATTATCGATTACCCTGTACATTACAGCATTCCAAGTCACATGTGATTTGCCATGATGAAATCTTCTATTATTCGTTTCTTTCAGGTTCTCTCGTCGCAAACAAACCAGTCCCAAAGGCAGAAGTTCATCTAAAAGACAGCCACACTTTTGAGTTAAACACATGTACAAAGAATGATGTTGATGAGTATGATCCGTGTCACCCAACAGATGAAGCACAGGAGGAGTCTCCAGCTGAAACTCAGTCCTCTAAGCCTGGCCACCTCGTTCCAGCAGCCTCCATTGGCTTTGAGTATGACCCTTTCGACCCAACAGATGACTCGCCAGCCCCAACAGGCAAACCCGAGTATGATCCTTCCTCTCCAACAGAAGTGGAAGCCGAAATGGGAGAAGATGTTGCCAAAGACAGCGAAGATGAGACGGGTACTGCTATGGAGGATATTGACAAGGAAGATGCTGAGGATAAGACTGAGCAAGATGATGATTGTTCTAATCTTGATGGGGAGGAGGTGAAAGAGTCGGAAAAAACAGACGAGGATTGTGTGAAAGAGGATGAGTCAGAGGGTGATTCCATTCCAGGTATCAAGAGCCAAAGTGATATTTTTGAGGCCAGTAGTGAGATTACATCTGAAGATTCTAAGGTGAATCCTGAAGCAAAGTTGGGTGAATGTGATGCTGGGTCCCAGAGTGAAGTGATGGAGTACGCCCTGGATGACACTTCCATTGACTCAGAAAAACCTCTGCAGATTGATGAAGGTGGAGAAGATGAAGACAGTCAGAAGGAAGAGGACGACACTGACGAGACTGTTGCTGTGGAGGAAGTAGAGGAAACTGAAACAAATTCGCAAGATGCCAAAGAGGGTCAGGAGGAAGAGGAGGAGGTAGAAGAAGAAGTCGAGGAGGAAGAGGTTGCTGAAAATGAGGAAGGAGAAGAGGTGGAGGATGGTGATGGTGAAGAAGAAGAAGAAGTTGAGGAAGAGGAGGTTGAAGAGGAGGAAGAGCAAGAAGAACAGGAGGCAGGAGGTGATGAAGAGGGTGAAATTGAGGAAGAGATTCAAGCTCGGACAATGGGGTCAAATCTAGGAGGATGGGACACAGATGAATCTGACTATGAAATTACCAGGGAACAGGAAAACAAAGTGCCCATTTCTGAATTCCCACGTATTCCTAAGAAGAGGAGTTACAGAAATAAAGATGCTGATGATGATTTAAGGACAGTGTTGTCACGTTTAGATGAAAAGGGCCATGGTCACCGGGCATTTGAAAAGAAGGAATCTGTTCATAAGAGTAAAGAGTCCAAAGATAGGACTTCTAAGTATGATAAGAGAGAAAGAGACTATGAAAGAAGGGATAAAGATAGACGTGATGATCGAGAAGAACGATCACGTGATAAGCATAGCAGAAAAGAACTCTCACGAGGTGAATATGAAAGTTCATCTCGGCATAAACGAAGGAAAGACACTAGATCTAGAAGTAAGTCCCGAGATAGAAAGGATAGGTCTGGGTCACATGACCGTAGAAGGTCAAGATCACGTGAACGATCATCTCGCAAAAAGCGTAGAGAACGTTCGTATTCTCGTGAAAGATCATATGAAAGAGAAAAGTCTCACAAGAAAAAGAGACGTGATCGTGATCGTGATCGTAGTCGAGATCGTAGTAGTGAACGTAGAGGTCGTAGAAGTCGTTCTCGATCTCACAGTCCTAAAAAATATTCTGAAAGAGACAGTTTTTCTAAGCAAAATCGTGATAGTGAAAGATCTTATAAAAGGAAGAGTGAAAGGGAAGATTCTAGGAGTGAGTACAAGAAGATTCGATCTGGAGATGAAACGGAAAGGGAAAATACCAAGTATTCCTCAGTGAAAGTTAATCACAGTGCACCCAAGTTAGTGCCTGTATCTTTCACAGATGACCCAATTGTTCTTAGTGATGATGAAGATGAGGAGCAGGACCATGAAAATATACCTCTGCCATCCTTTGGGCCAAGTGGAAGTGCAAAGCCTGATTTGGCAAAGAAAAATGAAAATCTGGACATCAAAGGTGATAAGCCTGATGCTAAAAGTGATAAATCAGAAAGCAAAAGTGAAAAGTCAAAGAGTGATAAATCGGCAAGTAAGAGTGAAAAGTCTGAATCTAAAAATGAAAAACCTGTCCGTCTTCAGTTGAAGTCGGTTACCGGTAGTAAGCTGTCTGAGCAGTTGATAAAGCAGGGTGGTATTTTCGGCAAGGAGCCATCTGTGTACGACCCTGCTCACCCTACAGATGAGGAGCAGGAGGTAGAGAAGGGAATCTCTGTGGACTTTCAAGGTGTTGTGCCCAACAGTACGTCACCTGACCTTCCGCCACAGCTCATGCAAAATGCTCACGGACAGGGGCCTTTCATAAGTGAGAATGCATATATTTTGACAAGTGAGCCAGGGGTTATGCAGCCACAAAATATTCCTCTGCCTGCTGTGACATTCGGGATGCTTCATCCCAGACTTCAACCAGGTTTGCCCCAGAGACAGATTCTCATGAACCCTGTTATGTTAAATCAGCCACCCCCTTTCACACAAGCCCAACCAGGTAGATTCCCACGTCTCCCGACCGGGACCATGCCTCGATTCGGCTGGCAAGTCAACCCCCCTGGGGGCATGATGCAGCTACAACAGAACAGATTCGGTGCTCGTATGCCCCCTGGCCCTGGGGGAATGCCCACAGGGGCAAACGTGATGAACGGTGGCTTCGACCCCATGGGTCCAGAGCATTCGCGTCCTCCCTTCCCACCTAACATGCACCTTCCGCCAGATCCCAACCACCCACCTCCAGTGCAGATGAAGATGAACCCGATTCGTCCTCTGCTGCCAAACCCACTAAGACCACCTCCTGGACCACAGGCTCCCAAATCTCAGCTGGAACAGTTAGAAGAGATCTCAAAGTTATTAAGTGCTCAAGCCCAGCTTGCTGCTCTTGAAAAAGACAAATCCTCATTTAATTCCCCCAGTGGGAAGGGGAATGGCATCTTTAAGGTGCCCCTCCCTCCACAGTTGTTTGGTAAAGGGGCTTTAATGAAAGCGCAGGAGTCTGTGGAGACAACTGAGGTTGTGGACATGGACATGTCTCCATTAGATGATGATTGTGAACTGGAGCTGCCCACCCCACCTGACTGCATGAACACTGACCCTGATGAAAAACCCAAGAAGAGGACAGTTGACTTGAAAACTTTTAAGAAAACCGTCCAGGAGCTGTCCTCAACTCAGGATGATCTGCCATCATCAGCTGCAGACCTCACAAACAAGGACAAGGTATGGCTGACTGGGTATAGCAGTATAAAGCACACAATGATATACCTTACCAATACAGTTTCATGTTTAGTCTTGTTTTAAAAGTGATCCATGATTTAATGAACAGGATTTTTTTTTATCATGAATTCAGGTTATTCTTCTGTATAAGATTCTCAGTAATAAATGTAATGAAAGCTTCTTAGACAGTTTGGGCAACATGAGTGAGCAAGCATTATGGCATTCGCATGATCAGAAATATATGCTTAAAGCATTTCCTGTTATCGGATATTTTGATTGTTATGCTCAATTTTACTGAAATGAAGTTGAAGTTGTATAAAGTGAGAATACCATGGTGTTTATGATCAGTCACCTCCGTGGAAAGGAAAACCAGGCAATCATTGTCAAAGTAATTAAATCAAGTTTCAGGTAACATACTCATCAAGTTATTGAGGTGGCAATACGTATGTTAAATTTCAGTAATTAACATATTTCCTAACCAAATTTCATGTGAAGTAAAATCAAGTTCTGTGGATAATCAACTTCTTTATTGCAATGAGTGTGACGTTTCAGTGTAGGTACTAACACTGTTATCAAGCAAGTGATGGTGTTAGTACGTACACCGAAATGTCACTCTCATTGCAATAAAGAAGTTGACTATCCATAGAACTTTGTTTTCCTTCATCTTTACAACTTCTAAAATGCCTCCGAAAGAAGACAGATTTCCTGTGTATACACATGTGCTTTTGTTAAGAACTTATGGAATTCATTCTGTTATGTATGTAAATTCTTATTTGTATATAACTGTTCATTTACATGGTGGTGTATATACATCAGCCTTGACTTACTCATTTGTAAATTTTGAATTTGTATCCAAAAGTAGTAAATAAAACCAAAACATAACATAATAAACAACACATTCTAGATTAAAGAAGGAATCATACATGATTAAGTGGACAGGTTTGGTGACAAGGTTGATGGATGTTATTGTATCCCTGTTGCATTGATCGATGCTCATGGTGTCCATCACGTGATTGTCTGATCCAGACTTGATTATTAACTGACCACTGATACAGCATGAATTTTTCTGTGTACAGCATGAACCAACAATCAAACACAATAATGTGTACACTTGGAAATAAAATCCCATACCCTACTGCACAGACATGATCATTTCTGGTACATGTACTTATAGTGTTTCCAATTGTTTAGTATTTGAAGAAGCTGCATCTCCAGGAACGGGTTGTTGATGAAGTGAAGCTGGCCATCAAACCCTTCTACAGCAGCAAGAAGATCAATAAAGATGAATATAAGGAGATTCTCAGGAAGGCTGTGCCAAAGGTAACCAGTGATTCGTAGCTTCCCTCTTACAGGTAGAAACACAGGGAGCCTCCCTATTACAGGTGGGGATATTAGTAGACTCTCTTACAGTTGGGGGTGAAGATTGATGCTCATGCTGTTCATCACTGGATTGTCTGGTCCAGACTTGATTATTAATATAAATAACAGACTGCCAGCATATAGCTCAAATATTGCTGTGTGCAGCGTAAAACTAAACGCAGTTATCCTTACTGGTAACTTCCCTATTACAGGTGGACCACATGTAGCCTCCTTCATACTCTATATTCTAGAGTTATTCTGGTACCATTGAGACACCATGTTTACAAACTGTCAGTGTTGCTTCTGTCAAATGTTGAATTTTTTCTTATCCTGACTCATGATCTTTTGCTTATCTCCCTTTCCTTTTCTAATGATAGTGGAACACTTGAATCCCTTGAAGTTCCCGAAGCGGACTCACCCACGAGTTACCTCCCTTTTGCCCTTTTCAAACAGTCATGTGACCAGCCTTACTTGTCACTCTCTCCCTTTTTGCCCAAGCTGACGGTTGGGCGAGCACTGGAGTCCCTTATACGGCTTTATATCCTTTATATTTAGGTCCTATTTTTCAAAATTATGCTGTATATGGATTTGGCAATAACTACTATTATAACTAAGATCCATACAAAGATACATCTCACTCTCAACAGCCTCCCTCGTCATGTTGCCTTATATTATCCACAATGGGAATACGTGATTTATATCACTGAACAAGAATTTACACTTGGAGCAACCCTTATTCAAGAGGTTTATATGAGGCGTAGATTTACGCGTGCTTTTACTCAACCAACTAATTGCAGCAGATTTTTTGGAGGCCAATTTGCTACAACACCGGTGACGTCATGCTTGGAAGCTGATTGGTCCACATCAGACAACGCCTCCCACTGACAGAGCAGGTTCCAGCATGTTTTCTGTTTTGTAAACAAACCCGTGGTACGGGGGAGTACTTCATCGGCAGCCTTGGAAACAGTATGTTATCATCATGGGAATCTAATAGATGTCTAGCCTTGACAGCAGGATAAACAATGTTTATTTTGGAAGTTGTCGCTGATAAAAGTCAGTATGGGTACCTGTCCCTTTGTGATGCTACACTGGAGCCAGCCATGACTGTCACCAGGGAAAAGGGAGGTAACTTGTGGGCGAGTGTATTTTTATGTCCGTTTCGGGAACTTCAAGGGATTCAAGTGTTCCACTACCATTCGCAAGGAAAAGGGACATAAGCAAAAGATCATGAGTCAGGATTAGTATAAAAATATCAATTTTACTTGAAAAATTACATTTTTCAATCTATCTGTTCCAGGTGTGCCATAGCAAGAGTGGAGATGTTAACCCTGTAAAGATTAGGGCTCTTGTGGATGCATATGTTAGCAAAGTGCGCAAAGGTCGGAAACCACACAAGGAAGTTAAGAAGAAATCCAAAGACGATTCAAAATCAAATGGTGAAAGACTAAAGGGGAAACCATCTCGATAGCATTAACTTATTGTATCATATATTGATGTAGCAAATAAATGTGTGAGTGCTCGGTGACATATGATATGACTGCCTCTCACCTATGTGACATTTTGGACTCGTCCATTGCTGTGATGTGATCAGTCGACATGGTATTTGAGGGGGTGACAAGCAACTGTTGGGCAGTCACTGTGGAACCTGCCAATATCATAAACTGTTACTGCCTGTTTGGTCACATCTTATACCATGGTGAAACTGTGTGTGTGTAAATATATATATATATATCAATGTTGATGCCATTCATCCAGGAAGATATTGTACAGCACAACTGCAGTGTAAATTCATCAATTCCTTTAACCATGGTAACGGATTGGTTTAAGACTTTATCCAGTGTGGAACTAGACCAACTGAAAACTGTGGAGTGAAAGTATGTTAGTTTTGTGCAAATACATTCTTGCAATTTCCTTTAGATAATCAATCATTGTTAATATTATTACTTGGAGTTGTTTTCTAGGAAGCCTGTTGTCAGACATGTGAGATAAATAGATTTATCACCTATCATTGTTACCTGCAGGGTCACATGACCTCCATTTCCAGGGCATGAAAGCATGGCTACATATCAGTTTGTTGGTGAAGTTTGACTGTTCTCCTGGGTGCAACAAATTTATTCTTGATCAAGACACTGCGATCCTAACTCTAGCCGCAGGTCGGGAGAAAACGTACCAGGCCCTCATTCCACAAAGTGATCTTAGGTTTCAGGTGGTTGTCAATCGCATACTTTAGACATAGGCTTATGATCATCATGTTCTTTGTGGGACAGAGCCCAGGCAGTTAGTGATGAGTCATTAAAGGGGCCTGGATTTTCATTTGGAACCATATTTCAGTCACATTGTAAGCTTTATGAAACTATATTCCATACTATAGAAAAAATATTTTTGTCCCAATCAAATTTCGTTAATCGATGCTTCACTCACGCAGTTTATCCTAGATATAATATTGAGGTACTTTCCTTTTGTGGATATAATTCCTTTAAAAATTTCCAGGCCACTTTTGATGAATGGGAATTTTGAAGGCAATCACAACTCATGTATGAATGGATTCTACTTAAATGTTAGTTTTTTACAAAAGTTTTCAGTCATGACTATCTGATGTTTGTTCAAAGCTTTTTAAATCATGCAAGCTGATGAAATAAAGTGAAATAGGGATGTGTAACTTGTATGGAATCTTTATCATCTCCATTAAACCTGTCATGCTGTTCATGAAACAGACAGATTTGTATCCTTTGCTGTGTTGTGAAAATGGCAGCTCATGGCTATAAACGTAGTCAGCAAGTTTATCCAACTTGATCATGGTCAAAGGGAATTTAGGACTGGAAAGGACCTGGCGTATGCTGGCAACTTGTAGCTGAAATGTTCCTGTATTGTCCTCAGAATAAAGAGTTTCTGGAGGAAGATAGTCTGGAAGATAGTCGGGTATCTTGAAAGATCACCAACAGGGAGGTGATACTGGACATGTGTCTTTCTCAAAGTGAATACATCATTTCATTATCATTTCTTGAAAACTGCTTTATTATCTGGAATTAAGTTCAGGTGAATATTAATTGAGAGATGTAAAATCTGCAATCATATGAGCACTCAGATAGGGCATTTTTTAAATAGTGTAGGAGGAGGTTATTGCTGTAAAAAATATATAAATTTGGCTGCAACTGCAGCCATAGAAGCCAGTCATTTGGACATTTGTCTCATGTATTGGGATTCATCATCAGTTGTTTTGTTTTGTTTAAAAATTCAAACCTTTTGTCGCCTGGACAAATAATATTTGTCTAAATATACCATTTAAATGAGGTCACCTGGACTGGACCCATATTCCCTGTTCTTTTATAGAGCCCACATAGCAGAAATGTTGTTCAGTACAAAAGAACTGAAACTCTCAGAGAGAGACAAGGATATGTATATATCAGTTGATCTTTGGGTCCTACATAAGAAGAGGAATCTTGTCATCCATACTGTATCTGAAATCTCACAGCTCAGGAAACAGTCATGCTAGTGACAGCAAAACTCTGCATGATTTCAAGATGCTTCCTACTCAAGGTGATGAGACAAGGCTTCCATAGGCTGATAACAGTTCAGAGTCTATGATCATTCCACTTTTATTTATATAGAGGCCTTTGTCCACCATCGTTGAACATGTAGACATAAGCACTCAACCTTGTCAGTATGGTTGAGAGTCATGGTTAGAGTATTGAACTATACAGCGGTATGGTGAATGACCTACATTAAGTTGGAACAGATTTTAACTCTCTCTTTTTTTAGCCAATTGCTATAAAGTTTTGCACCCATCTCTTATTTGCTTGTTTAATTATCTGTTAATTATCAGGGACAGTTGTATTTTTAAGCTATATTCATAATAATGCAAAACATAAAGACAGGCATGCCAGTATATTGTCATGGTCCTGTAAAGTTCTTCATCCTTCCAAAGCCTTCCATTCCTGACATTTTATTCTTCCAGATTTTAATTCCCAGGCTTTTGTGTGTGATTGCTTCTAGTGACAAGCCCTCAGTTGGTGTTGACTGTAGTTGTAGAGAAGTGTTCTGTACAAATATTGCATTCTTTTCTTAGTAAAGTGTTGTGTTCAAACTAAGTGCAGCCTGTTTGTTCTGAAAAAGGTTCAAGTCAGGGGATGAATTACTATGATGATATACAATGAAACATTGATATTAGTCACCTTTATTGTATTCCAACAAGTCGCTAGTCTTTTAACACAATATCCAAAATGTTCCAGACAACTTTGCACCATGTTCAGCTTGTGCTGTTTTCAAAACAGGATTTTGAGCTCAGAAGCAGACTAGGCAGCTCACATTACTGCAAACCTGTTAAAACTTGGTTTGTGCTATGTGTAACTTATTGTACGTTATTGGGTATTAGCCATAATCAAAGGACCTTTTTTTCAGCCTGCCCTTGAAGTAATTTCAAAATCTGTATTTGGCGAAAGAAATTGTGAATAATTTGAGAAAGTGTCAAATGTTCACATAATCAATTATGGTTCTTGTGAAACAGTGATTATTTATCCCTCTGTATGGAGATTAAGATGTTTGAAAGTAGGATGATTAATATTTTCATTGTGATATGTGATTTCAAGGGCCAGGTTGGGATAGGGTCTGCTGGTTTAATGTACTGATTGGCTAATACTAGGTAATGTGAGGTAGGAGAAGTTTGTGGTCTATGTTCTTATATCATATTTTCACCCACCCATGATGTAAACAAACCAAAATGCTGAAACACAGTTAGAAATAGCTGGTCTATTACCAACTGTCAGTTTGACTGACAGTGAAATGAACTTGTAAGAACCTGTATTGTCTTTGTCATGGTGAGTAATTGAAAATCACAATCATGACTTTAATTGGAGACAGTGCAAATATTTTTTAATGCATTTATACCTGTCTTTAAGGTTGCTGCCAAGTTTGTGAAGAATGACATTCAGAAATATTTATTTCAAAGTAGTCTCCTGTAAACACTTTGTTCAGATTCGTGTAATTCACAGACATATTTCTAGGATTTGTTAAAAAAGGTGTTGTCCACATTTTGTGGTCTTTCTTTCTTCATACATCAAATATCGTTAAAGTGTTATGTGAAGTCAGTCTTGGTTACAAATATTTTGGAAGATCACATAACAGGGATAATTATGTTCTGTTGTCAATTTTCAATCATGCAAAATAGGGTATAAAATGTTCTCCAAGGTTGGGCCAGATTTAGTACAGAATTAATTTTCTTCATTAGGAAAAGAGATTGTTGCTCCACCTGTTTGTGTAAGAGAACCTGTCAGTTTAACATTTTATCAATGTGAAGGTCTAGAATTATGCCAGAACTGAAGGACAGGAATCTTTAGTTCATTGAGAAGTGCTTGCGGTTGAAGGTTTGCTTGCAGTTGAAATGGAACATATTCCGACATTGTTATCAGGCTTGTTGCCTCTAAGGTCAGACAGTATTTATTGGTAAGATTCAACTGTTTCTGTGGTGAGACCAAGCCACCTGTTCTGTGCTTTATGAACCACAAACAGGGATACAAACTAATCTCGGCATAAAAACCAAAGTGATATCCTGGATGAAGAGAAAAACGCAAAGGTTTTTACCCCCATTGGATAAATTATCTGGTTCTCTGAGACCAACTCTGGACGTGTTGAAGTTTGAAAGTACCACTTTTGAGAGGATGGAGGAATGAAATTCTTCACAAATATCAAGCAAATGTTAGGTTTAGTTTATTGTGTGGCCCCTCACTATAACGCATACAATGGGTGACGTGTAAGATTTGTTCATAATGAACATGTATGAATCGTAAATAAATGTAAGGAAATATGAAGTGTCAGTTCACTCATGCACATTGCCAAAACAGCGCATCCGATGGCGACAGTCATCTTCAACAGCCTGCCTCTTCACTGGTAAGGGCAGAAGTTCTGTCCACTTTTTTCACTGAAGATGAATGAGAATGGTTTTATACTGCTTTTAGCAATATTTCAGCAATGTCACAGCAAGGGACACCAGAAAAGGGCTTCACACAATGAACCCATGTGGGGAATCGAACCCTGGTCTTTGGCGTGATGAGGAAACACTTTAACCCCAAGGCTACCCCTTCACTGAAGGTATACACTGTTTGCTCTTCAGTTCAGCATCCTATCACTATGGTGAAACCATTGGCTGCAGTTGTTCTGAACCATGTTTTCCTTCTGTTTTTTAAATTCTACCAATTGATACTGACATGCTCTTATGGAGAAATTGGTACATGTTTGACTGCCGATTGAGAGCTATGCTCTTGACAGTGGTCACTTTTTAGCAATATTGAAGTAATTGCACAGCAGGCATAAAAAACGAGACATCCATGCGGGAATCGAAACTGAACCTGCCTGGCAGAGATTAACTCCTTAACCTGTAGGCTATCTTACCACACATTTATGGGTGGAACTTGTGATGGATATATCAGTCATATCTTTCTTGCCTAAAAACTTTTTACCTGTGTTGTCAGAAGGCTGTGGAGTTTTTTAATTGTAATCTTGTGATAATGTTTTGTAATTTGACTCCGAGGCTGAGGTAGTCTGGTGCGTTGTATTGGCAGTGTAATGTTGTGTTATAGTGAGGGACTTTTGTATATGGATTGTGCTATAGTACATGTTCTTCTCTCATGTCTACATGCAATAAACATGATCAACCCATATGCCTTGTGTCATCTATATTGTCTTGGATGAGAAAAACGTATTTTGGATATCCTGCTGTGGTATACACCAAGGAAAATGTTATGGATGTAACCGTTTCAGGAAATATTTTGAAGAAATTGTGCACTGGCTTTTAACTACAATACAATATCCCAATATTCTTTAT
>VKKT01000566.1:380407-391113 GCA_008038995.1 Haliotis laevigata | reverse complement strand
TAACTGTTGACCTGTCTTTGAATCTGGAGTTATGTTCTGCTAATATTCACATTTAATACGTGTAATGAGTGAAAAAAAATAATACAATCTTAAATTCTCAATAATTTCTGGTTGTACTGTATATAAGACGACGTAACTGAAGTTTAGTGTAAAGAGTTTTCCTACTCTGCAATGACAATTACCACGTTATCAAATCTATAAGGGAACCACCGTCGGTTTCTGTCCCATTTTTCTCGTTTCGCGTGCCTCGAGCTAGGGATAATCTGTATGTCGGTTTTTCCGACGAAGTCGTATTAACAAGGTTAAATAATGACGTAATCAACGTTTCAAGAGGATTCTGAGAACAATGTCATAGCTTTAAGCACTTGAAGGCGTTTTGCCCTGTGGTATTTCAATCTGATCACACTCGCTCCTATCTGTTCTTTAAACATTAACAACAGTTCAACATGGTGTTTAACCAAATATTATATCAGGTTACATGCAACATAATTAATATGTGAAATAGGGGAATATCACAAATTAAAGGACCACGCCCCAATAAACAGAACGATCTTACAAGCCTCCCAAATTTAAGTCCTCTTGACCATAGCTTTATACATTATTTTTATCTTACTTGGATCAATCTCAATTGTCCTCATTCTCACCATAACGTATCCACACCCACCCTCTCAATACCTCCAGGGTCCCGTTTCACAAAGCTCTCGTAAGCCGAAGATCTCGTTACTTTTCTCGTAGCATTCGTACCTCCTATGTTACAGTATAGTCAGGGGCGGATACAGATTTTTGAGAAGGGGGGTGCACACTATTGAGAAAAGGAGGGGTGCACACTTCATTTTCACCCGAGTTTCAATGGTCATTTAATAAACTTTCAGGACCTATGATAGTAGGTATGAGTGCTACGAGAAAAGTTACGATACCTTAGGCTTACGTGAGCTTTGAGAAACGGGGCCCTGTAGTATAACTGGCCGATAGAATCTACAGTGGATTATGCCATGTCACTGTTCTAGTTTATCTTTCACTTCCCATATTTACTTCCCGCTAGGTCATCGAGACATATCGCCACAAGTATCACCAGCCATGAGATATTTTATTGAAAAAACCCGTCTAAGATGATTTTCCATTCCAGTTGCCCACATAACAAAAACGTAGCACTCATTGCAAGATGGTACTAAAAGAACTAGAATACCTACTTCACTGAGAAAGTTGAATCCGAAATATAACATATGTTACATTTAAAGGCGAGAATTTATGGATGCCAGTTTCTTTATGTTGAGGGATTTATTCCTTCATGGATGAAAGACTAGGAAACATACAGCTATGTACGTACAGTGACAGTGATAAGATAACTAGGGAAGCCAGGAGTGAATTTGCACTAAATTGGTAAGGTGGCTGGACAAGTGGAAGCCAGGGACTATGTTCCTATAAATTCTCTCCCGTATGTGTATCACATCTAAATGGCGTTCAAAGAATCTAGGTTACATTTGACCCCTTTCTAAAAGGCCTTGTGTACTCAAGTAAGCAGCAGTCTGTGAATGAGTGTCGCCACTATTTATACCTATACTAGAGATAATTGTTTACTGGTTAAACTGCCTATGCCGCTGTTATTGCCATCTTCAGTGACGCTGTCTCGACAGAAGCACGTCTTCGTGTGACGAAGTGATCCATGGCATAAGTGAAGTTTAATAAGAGGAAGACAAATTTGTTCGTGTACTACCATTTGTACACATGATCTGATAGTGGTGAGTGATGACAGTAGATACAGATAAAGGTATCAACGCCCTAAATGTGGTCGACTAGATCTATCTCCCCATCACAATAAGAAATACTGGTCCTGGATTATGTCCGATGTCAGATTATGTCAGACGCACGTTATCGATTTAAACCTTCGCGGTTATTAATACAGGAATATGGTCAGTTTGTGACATTCTCCTGTTTCACAGTATCCAGTCGTTAATATGTTGCATGAAATGAGATAAAAAATTTGTAAAACGTTTATCTTCTCACTTTTTGTGTTTTTATATATCAGCTGCGATACGATCCAGCATTACGTAAATGATGCGTATTTTCTATGTGTAAGACAGACTTCTAACAATTAGTATTACTTCCAACAATTTCAATGGAACTACAGTACAGTAAACATCGCAAACTGTAAATGTATCGGGATATAAGTATCACGGTGCACAGTGGATTGCGTCTTGTGTGTAGTTTTAGGTGGCTACTTCTAAGTTGGAACATAGTCTGTTTGGTGACTCTCTACCGGCTTTCATCATTAGACCTGGCATTGTAACATTCCAAATTAGACAACGCGCTTCTTTTTACCTGATTGTTCAAACTCTAACACGCGTACCTAAGAATCTAATTAACTTATAACATGTAGTGTAAAATAACTTACCGAGATTTGGCAGTATAAGTGTCTTCGATCGCCAAGGGATTCCACCTTGACGAATGCCGAGGATGTTGTGTGCGCTCTGATTATGACGTCATGTCATCTCATGAATTAATGACGTCATAATTATTGTGCCTTTTCACTTCACTTACAAAAACAAAAAATCACTCTGATGAGAGATTGGCATCTGTGAGATGGCGCGCCTGAAATATCACAACTGGAAAGAACACGCAAAGAACAGTATATAATATACACCCATGTTGGTATCTCAGGAACGGTTCTCTTTATTGGTTTTCGGTGGTTATTCGATGACTTGATAAGTAAATCATTGTTGTGTTTTGAACCTTCAGTTCGCACTGTTTCGGCGACTCTTTTCAGCATAGTAAAATTTTCATTATGGTAACTTCAGAAATGTCCACATATTTATAGTCATGAGGTATATTCATGACTTTAAAATAATTCGTAAAGAGTCTTCAGCTGAGAATCTGAATCTGAATCATAGATATGATGTGCACCGTGGCATGTGATTGTCCCAGGTTTGATCGGTGGATTAAAAAAGACGAAATAAAAGTATTGTTCAAAACGATGTGTTTCATATAAATTATAGTCTTCTTAGTTTAATCATACCTTGGACGTACCAGCGCCTTGTCGTAATTTGTTATAATTAATATGATAAAGTATCATATATAAACCTTCCAATAATTGTGTGGCCGTACAATATTTCACCTGACCTGATCATCAAAAGGTTTTGTGGGAAGAATTTAGGCATACCAGGGACCTGTTGTTTTCCTGAATCTACCGAGGGAGATCATCGAGTTTGGGTGTAACAACATTCTACGTCAGCGAGAACCTTGAGCATGTAGAATATAACGTCATAATGGTATGACGTCACAGTCCACCGACAGTGATTCCGAGATGTGACAACGCATAGCATGAACAGCAGAATTACCAAATTTACAAACAACGCTACCCAGTTTTTAAAACATTACATCGGGGGACACTCTGAGGCGAGAAAAGATGACAGATCCGGGAGAGTAGCAAAACTGCTTAAACTTGGAGACTACCCGGGAATTTCCTCGGACATCGTCCTGGAAGCGCCGTGCTTCCAGCTCCGAGAGGATGGAGAGGTTGACCGACACGTGTTTATGGGACTGACAACAACAGAATTTATAATGGCAATTCAGCGTCTGCCAGATTACCGGAAACGTCCCACTGTTAAGTACAGAGCGAATGTTGACCTTGATGTGGAGGGCATGGAACTAGTGTGCTCCTCTCCATTGGAGTTTATCAGGTATGGTTTAGTTGGCTGTGCTTTTAACATTATCACGGCAGCCTGATAAAAACATTCAGTTAGACAAACTGATCGTTATCATGAAAAACGCTTCCAGGGGCGGATACAGCTTCTTGAAAAAGGGAGTGCACACTTTATTTCCATGAGAGTTTCACAGGTCATTTGATAAACAAATGTGTGTGTGTGTGTGTGTGTGTGTTTGCGCACCCCTGCACACAGGTTTCACGCCACGTTGAGCAGCATTCCAGCAATATCACGGCGGGGTGGGGGTTGGGGGTGGTTTCACACACTACACCACACACTCTTGTTTTTTGTGTATAGATGTGAAGCCCATTTCTGGCCCCGGGATCATGAAAGTGTCTTAAGTCTGAAAATTGCTTAGCACGAAATTTGTCTTAAGTTTGTTTGTTTTTGCTTAGCTAAGACTCGGGCTAAGACTGGATCATGAAACAGTCCATTGTGTGGATCCCATTTCTGGTGTCCCCCAACGTGATTTTGCTGGAATATTGCTAAAAGCGGCGTTAAGCTATACTCACTCACTCATTCTTGTGTATGGCAACGATGTAACAGGCAGCTTGCTCAATGTTGTTGGACTCCCTGCATAGATGCATTACCTGCTGAAGTTTATACACACTGATACAGTTTGAAGCAGCATATATTGTCCTGCAGGGGTCGCCATTGTTTCGAAATAGCTTATGAAGTAAATTGACGCGTACGTTCAGAATTCAAATCCAACAGGCCCCCCAAACCAAATGTTTCTCAAAGCAGCAATGGCGAAATCAGTGTTTTGTATTTACACACATTAAAAAGTTCTTCTTCTACCTATGTGTAAAGTTTTATATATGTTCGTTTATTTCCAGGTTTTTCATGATCGACTCGCGGTCCAGGAAGTTCGCGGTCTGCACAAGTCTCGGCAGCGTGTGGTACTTCGAGATGTGCAACTCAGTAGACGGCTCGGACGAACTGTGGACAAGTTGGCGGGAAATGATCCAGGCCCAAGACCATCCGGATTGGTACGGCTACCGGATGTGGACGGTCGGGAAGGAGGACGCCATGGATGCCAGAAGATCTTCAATACCTAGAGACACCATGGGTGAAGACGGAATCCTAAGATTTATCAAAAGACCACTTGCCTTCTGTGCTGTAGACAATGTTGGCATCCAGAGCTCCTTTGCGAGTCTCCACTCCAATCATCCTGCTTCGTCCACAAATTTCCCAAAATCAGACACTGGTTCTCATCTGGGGAAGACAAAGAATGCTAAAATTCCAAAACATTCTCTTTATAGTGAAGTCAAATTTGTAATCCCACACGTCAAACGGTCAAAATCAAGAATGATGTGTGGTGAGCTGAAACAGACGCAATCTTCTACAGATCTTTCAGCATCAGACTCGCGCAGGTTAAGGCCTCACGTGGTCAGGAAGAACCAATCAGAGATCAGTCTAGGTGGCAGCACTGGGTTCACCCCTGGAAGCGGCCTGCACTTCAAGTACTGGACTCTGGCCATGATGAGTGAAGGCTTACCGGAGGAGCCTCACCGAGCCGTTGACATCGCCACCATCCGCTTTCCAAAGTGGGGTCTTACCAAGACCTCACTCAACCAGTTGCATAAAGTAAATACCATATTGAAGAACTCGGACCCATATAAGTTTAAATTTACATTAAACCCTAAAATGTAGCTCTTTTTCCAATCTGATACAGGAAGTGGCCTTTAGAACTATTTCCACTTTGAGAGGTCAGGCCTCTTAAGGTAATAGTATTGTCTGTCTGTCTGTTAAATCTTCGGTACAGTTTCAGAAGCACTCTGATTTGACACCAGGCCCTCATTCTCTAGTGTCAGTGAATATGAAATGGATCTATTGCAAAGAAGGTCACCTCGACTTTATGTTATATTTTTGTTCTGAGAGATTCGGGCGTGCTGTACTGTTGGTGATCCAGTTCGTCCATCTGAAAGTAATGCTATTCTTTATTAAAGAGACAAAGATTAAAATATACTAAAATAATTGTCGACGTGTGGGGTACCTATAAATTACGCGAAATATCATAGAATCGTTAGTGTTGTCTTTTTGTTTAAGTTCGTTGCATGGCGCCAGACTCTGAATTAAATATCTCTTGTTTCAGATTTGGAAAATACGGAATGAAGTGAGATTAGCAAGAGAACGCCAGATGTAAGTAGAAATCCCTAGCGCTTGTGTCATGAACCAAGATAATCAGGGGGGCATGTCATCTCGCAGATACCTGGAATATCAATCTCACACCTTCCATATATTCAGAGCTTGTTTGTTGTTTAACCAGGTACCCGAACCTGACTTTCGATCTATATATTTAGTCACTTCGTAAATATACAATGAATGCCGACAACCCGACTCTCCATTAACATTTCCTAAAGATGTATCTTATACACTGTGAACTCATATATTCTGTTTTTGAGTGTAACTTTATTGGCATTTTTTTAATAGGGCACTAAATCTTTCCGATTCGGACGAAAGTATCACTGATATATTCGAAGAATTTGCTCAGACAAAACGTAAGTATTGTTGTTTTTACACGGTCAAAATATGTATAGCTACACACTTCCACTCACTAACTCTGGGAAGACTGGTTGGTCCCCCCGTGCTCATGTTCCTTTACTAGCTCAGACACATGTGATAACGTTCATCACTATTTCTAACTTCCTAAATATTGTACATCCTGTTGGTTAAAAGTCCATTTTATGTCACTGTTTGAAACGGACTAAACCACACATGTCCACAGGTGCACTACATGCGCTGGCGGCCACTGATGAGTGGGTAACCTGCATGTTTCATTTGATTTAGGCCGTTGTCAAAATACCAAACCTTCTGTTAAACATATATGCCCGTCCATCTACGCTGTTGATATAGGACCTGTTACAGGAAAGTCCGCGCCCACCAGATGGACCAGCCTGAAGAGTAGGCGAGTAGAGCGGCCTCCAACACTGGAAGCTATGCTCAACTCGGCGGTGTTCGAAACCTGCGGATCCCTCAAGAGGTGCGTATCGGTCAGAGTGTTGTTACCATTACTCCAAACACCGACAACAGTGAGTGAGTATGGCTTTATGGCTGGAATATTCCCGCAATATCACAGCTTGGGACACCTGAAATGGGCTTCACACTTTGTACCCATGTGGGGAATCAAACCCGGGTCTTTGGCGTGACGAGCGAACGCTCTTAACCCGCTTGGCTACCCCACCGCCACCTAATAACAGATATCACATATTTTACCTGTAGAAATGGACTGACTGATTGACTGAATTTGGTTTTACGCCGCTTTCAGCAATATTCCAGCAACATCACGGCGGGGGACACCAGAAATGGGCTTCACACATTGTGCCCATGTGGGGATTCGAACCCAGGTGTTCGGCGTGTGTAGAAATAGACCTCATGACCATTGGCACCAAATACGATTCGGACCAGGCGCTGATGTATGGATGGCAGATGTTCATTTTTATGTGTAAAATCAACTTTAGACTGAATGTTACCAGGAAGGAGAATGAATGGCTGTACGGGTCAACGCCAGAGATCTTCGCTGCACAGTTGACCCAGATTAACATCGACCTGTTCAAGCAAATCGCAGAACTGGACATAATCAACTTCTTCGACAAACACAACGCAGTAAGTAGTGGACAGCTGGAGAACGCTGGAGGTGTGGGCAGGTGACATGGGGATGATGTTGCGATTTGATACCGATATATAGGTATAGGTAGTGCTCATCTGACGGGCTCTGATGATGAAACTGCACGTGTCAGTTAATAGATTGCCATTGATTTGGCATTTGCTTGGTTAACCAAGCAACTGAAAACCAATATATTCGGCCACACCCACTAGCGGAATGTCAAAGTATGTTTTTCTTAATGATAAAAAATGCAGCCTGACAGGTTTTGTGTTCTTGAAGCCACATAAACGTCATATCCCCACAGTTTGTGTGCATTGGTTTTACGTTTATATCTCCATAAACGCTGAATAATATTTTAAATACATTCTTAATCATACCTAGCACACAAGAGCTCATCTGTAAGACTTAGATACTAGACGGACACTGTAGTTACTCAATCACTGTTTTGTTTACTACTTGCAACCAGGACCGTCCTTCAAACCTGATCAAGATGCTAGACTTCTCCAACCATGCCAGCAATCTCGTTGCCATGGAGATAGTCAAATCCAACAAGCTCGCCGACAGGGCCCAGAGGGTTAAGTTCTTCATACAGGTAAATTGTTACAGCGACAACATTTACTTATATTTGTTGTTTAATGCCGTATTATGTAACGCCCTCGCCAAACGACGACGGCTTGTAAATATGTCAGACAATCCAGTGATTGATATGTTGAACAACGACCCACGCCATCGGCCTTCAGTCACACGCAATCAACCGAGTCACTGTGTCTGTCCATTGAACAATTTCTAGTGTCCCCCGCCATGATATTGCATCAATATTGCTAAAAGGGCGTAAATCAATACTCACAGTCCACCCGGTGTATTTGGTCGCCTTTAACGACCAGCATCAATAGCTTGGTGGGGAACTGTTCTAAGCTGGAATCTCCATGGGAACAACCTTAACCGTTCTATACTCAGCAGCAAAAGAAACGTCAGTTTGGAATTTTCCTTCGCAGAAACATGTAACTGTAAACTCATTTAATGTTTTGATTGTATATTTTTGACAACATCTTCAAATTTACCTGAGCAAAGACCTTCGTTCCCAAACTCAGAATGGAACCCAGGAAATGGTCTCAAAAACATGATCTCGGGGATGGTACGGTGTTCTCCTTGGTTTTCATGCAACTCATGCTGCACGTGCTATTCACAAGGACAAGCCCTATAAAATGCACCCCCAAACCTGGTTGAAACATTCACATTACAACGTCAGCAGGATGCCGCGACTCACGACAGCTCAGAGGAACCAGGCTCTGGGAAGACTTGCAGCTGGCCACACTGCAAAAGCCGTTGCCAATCACTTCCAGGTCAACGTTGGGTCCATCTACAGGCTGCCACCAACACCAAAAATGATCGTCCCCGTACTGGCAGACCAAGGGTGACCACAAGACGACAAGACCGCCATGTTGTGCGACAGCATGTACATAATCCCTTCATGCAGACATCCGAAACAGCACGCCAGACAGAGGGAACACACGGAAGACCAATCAGTACGTCATCGGCGTGAACGTTTACATTTTGCCCTACAACCCCAAAACTAGCGATAGAGGCAATGGAGAACTGTTTTGTTCACAGATGAGAGTCGGTACTGCGTATCAACTGCGGATGGCAGAACAAGATATAGCGACGACGTGGTCAGCGTTACTCAGACCAATGTGTTATGGAAAGAGACTCATGGGGAGGTGCAAGAATCATGGAATGATGTGGAATAGTCCTGAACCAGAGAGTGGGTCCTGTGGTCCAGGGAGAGAAGGCGGCATCACAGTGGTGCTCTACATCGACAAACGCCCGGGCCCATACTGCCAGAGCTACACGGGACTTCCATCAGCAGAACGGTGTCAACATTATGCAGTGGCCAGCCCTTAGCCCTGATTTAAACCCAGTTGAACATCTTTGGGATGAAATTCAGAGGAGACTGAATAATGTCATACNNAGGCCGAACACAGCCGATTTATTGCGCCAGGCTTTTCTCTGAGTGTGGTGCCAGTGGCCTTCATCAATCGATTGGTGCACTCCATGCATAGACAGTGTGCTGCAGTTATCGCCACTCGTGGTGGTCACAGTAGATACTGAATCAAGGGTCTGAATGGTAATGTCTTGGAATCGTGCTGAGTTATTCATCGATGTGTCAAGATATGGTACACCAAAGGTTTTTTTGATCCGCTTATTATGTGTATTTCTGTAATGATTTGATTACAGTGCCTATCTCATTTTGAATTCGCACTGACGTAATTTTTTTGCTGCTGAGTATATATCACTGGAATCAGGGACGATTTGTTTAAGGAAGTTGCAGGTGGTTGTCTGAATCCCAAATTTGCTGTGGGCGTTTTCCATGCTTTGTCAGCAACAAAGTGGAGGTGTTGGCATTAATGTGACTTTGACCCACGGTGAAGCTGATGAGCACAGATACTGTGAAAACAAACAGGACCGTAACTGTTGAGAAGCTGGGGATTCGAACCTATGGGGATTCGTTCAGATTTTAGGATTCTTCCCCATGAGGATCATAGACGCATGTTATGGCTGCTAGACGCAACTCCGATTACGTAACTTCGTCCTTTAAGGAGACATGCACCAGTGCTCCTGTTTGACGTGTACAGATTTCATGTAATGACCTACCCTTGTCGGGGCGGCGGGGTAGCCTAGTGGTTAAAGCGTTCGTCACACTGAAGACCCGTGTCGATTCCCCATAAGTGTATAATGTGTGTAGCCCATTTCTGGGGTACCCGCCGTGATAATTGCTGGAATATTGTCAAAACGGCGTAAAACCCAACTCACTCACCTACCCTTGTGTTGATGGTGCAGGTCAGTGAGGCGTGTCGGGAATCCAGTGATCTCCAGTCAGCATGGTCGGTGATAAATGGACTTCAGCTGTTCCCGGTGGCTAAGTTGACGGACACGTGGTCAGAGGTTTGCAGGAACTTTCCTGCCATTTACAGGTACCTGCTCATAGAAAAACATATATGATCATTTGTCTTTCCGGAATTACCAACAGTCACTGTGTGCTTACCTCAGACGCTTGATATTTGGAGACAGTACCAAGACACGTTTCAAAGCCCCTATGTATCGTCACGATATGGCTGAAATATTGCCGATGTGACGTTAAATAATAACTCACTCACTCACTTTTTGTAATCATTTCCAGCATTCTTTTAAATAAGGTCAAAGTGGATACACGGTGAATTTGGCTCTTTAATATGATTTGCCAAACGTGCAATGTTATTGATAACAGGATATATTTCCTTTGGTGCGAGAATTGAAAAGATATATATTGTAAGTGTCAATAATACGAACATGATATTAAGTGATGCAGCAGTCTCCGAGAAACAATTTCTCTTCTTAGCTTTAATAACACAAAGATAGAT
>VKKT01000566.1:270781-281917 GCA_008038995.1 Haliotis laevigata | reverse complement strand
CTCGGATCAACGTTTATATCTCAGTTTAAAGAGCCATCTCGGATCAACGTTTATATCTCAGTGTAAAGAGCCATCTTGGATCAACGTTTATATCTCAGTTTACAGAGCCATCTCGGATCAACGTTTATATCTCAGTTTAAAGAGCCATCTCGGATCAACGTTTATATCTCAGTTTAAAGAGCCACCTCGGATCAATGTTTATGTCTCAGTTTATAGAGCCATCTCGGATCAACCTTTATATTTCAGTTTAAAGAGCCACAAGGGGGTCAACGTGTATATCTCAGTTTAAAGAGGCACCTCGGATCAACGTTTTTATCTCAGCTTAAAGAGCCACTAGGGATCAACGTTTATATCTAACAATCACAGGCTAAAACAGAATTCAATGCCAGTCTCAATGTGGCGACAACAAGCGAGGGGCAGAAGCTCACCTGTCAGAATATGAAATTACACATTTAAACTTTAAGCTTAAAGGCCGATCATTTGATAAAATAGCGTAAAATATCTTCGAATCTAGAATGATTATGTCTTAAATTCGTGCATTCATTGTAAGATAATATCTGACACAATTTGTCAATTTGATGGAGTTTAAGGAACAAAGGTTGGAGATAAACCGTCCTTGCCTCCTCTCATTAATACGAGATGCTCCCATGACATATTCTACTGACGAGCAGACCAACGGACATATCAAGTATTGATGTAACCTGAGAGTGGAGTAAAGATATTACTAAATTATGCAAGAACGTGTTATTTGGGTAAGGTTTTGGTCGTTTACACTCAATACTTGTTGGAGTGAGTGAGTGAGTATGGTTTTACGCCGCTTTTAGCAATATTCCAGCAATATCACGGAGGGGCACACCAGAAATGGGCTTCACACATTGTACCCATGTGGGGAATCGAACCCGGGTCTTCAGCGTGACGAGCGAACGCTTTAACCACTAGTCTACCCAACCGCCCAATATTTGTTGGAAGAGGTGACTATCAGGATCGGGTGTTCTCTGATCCATGTCACCCAGTCTCAGCTGCGTGGATAGATGCTCAATCACCGGATTATCCCGTCCAAATTAGCGTGTTTACAGACATTTATACTGCTGGAATATGCAGCGTTAGAAATAAAGAAACGAACATGAAATCTGTAACAATCACTGTATGTCTAAGTGAACGAGTCTCACGGCACCTTTGATATGGTCACAATGGTTACACCTGTTTCGGTTATGCCATATGTCAGTAAAGTTCAGTTATATCCCTAGATTGACGATATAGTTGTAAACCCAGTGGTGCTGCAGCTCATCTATTCTATGATATAACATTTAATTGGAGGACGTGCTGATTGGTTAATTTCCCATCATCACGTGATACATAGTAGAACATATCTGATGTTGCCATGGAGGCAGCGTTCAAGTGTCAGTAAGCACAAGGCTCGGAAGAAGGCGGCTCGTGTCAGAAACCTGTGAGGGTGAGTTCGAATTCAAGATATTCGCCAAAAGTGGAAAATGTTACAGGGGTGAGGATTCAAGTCATACTTCCCACGTCACCACATCTTAGTGAGTTGAGTTTTACGCCGCACTCAGCAATATTCCAACTATATGGCGGCGGTCTGTAAATAGTCGAGTGTGGACCAGACAATTCAGCGATCAACAGCAATTGGGATACGATGACGTTTCAACCAAGTCAGCGAGTCTGACCACCCGATCCCGTAAGTCGCCTCTTACGACAAGCATGGGTTACTGAAGGTTCATTCTAACCCAGACCTCCACCACATCTTAACAGTGTATAACCAGCCATGAATTCATGTATAGATTTGTCATTCAAAATTTAGATATGCACTTCAGTTGTGAAACCAAATATCGAGATTAAGTGGATCTTGCAGGAAAGAAGTGACGTGTTTTTTATTCTGCACCAGATACGGATTGCGCAGCAAATAGCAGGGAGGGAGGGCTGACAGTGAAGTGGTTTGATGTGAAGACAGCGGTTTTGAAAAAAATGAAGTCGGACAACTCGTAGACCAATTTACACTTATCAGAGGGGTCGGACTTCCATTTTTGTGGAAGCGGCGGTGGCTGAATGGGTTAGGCGACTGACTTTGTGTGCTGGTGACTAGGTGCCTGACTCGGAGGGTGCAGGTTCGAATCCCGGATGGACTCAACCCAACAAAAGTACTAGAATCTGTACTTTACTAAGAACGTGTAATCCCAAATATAACATGTTACATTTGACCACTTTCTAAAAAGCATTCGTGTTTTCATAGATGAAACAAATTTCAAAATAAAGTCTGATCTTCCCCCTACATTTGTCCAGGAAGGACGTAAGTCTAAGATAATGGGAAAAAAAGACACACGTTTTATTATATTTAATATTTTATTCCACTTTCCTGGCTTGCAAAAGAAAAAAAATATGATGAAGACATGACAGGCGAGTATCGCCAGTATGAAATCCACTGAACACTGTCAATATTAAAATGTTAAAACCAGTAAAATATCTACTACCTGTACAATGACTGCTGTACTACACATAGGACTCACGGAACATATATGACAGACCACAGACAGAGGGATAACAGTCATATATCACTGATGATAACACTGTCACACATCCAGGACGTTAACATGTCAGACGACTATGAGGAAAACACTGTTATCAACCTAGAGCTTTGACATGTCACATAATTTGGATGATAACACTGTTGTAACCTAGGATGACAGTTGCACAAGTCAGTAATAACACAGTTATACACCTAGGATGATAACACTGCTATACAATTCAGTGCAACTGGGGTAACAGATAATTGGTAACAATCTGTATGATCAGAAGTTCAATGGTAAAGTGTCTGTAGCACAATAACACCTTGATGACTGGCTATATGAGGATAACAGGTTGAATAACAAGGCTGATCAAGGATGTGTTGAATGATAACATTTATAGATGAGTTTGTAATGAGTTGTATGACATTGATGGAAACTTGATGAACATGAACAGATCTGAGTGGGATGATGGTGGTGACATTAAAATAAACTTCACAAATGAGAACACATAGTTCATGGTTTAAATTCATGGATCTTCAAGAACAGATTTAACACAATATTTAAAGTAAAACCTTGCTATTCTAAACAGTACCCTTGTCAGTGAAACCTTCTTATTCAGGACAGCGCCCTTCTCAGTGAAACAGAAAGGGGAAACACCCTTGCACATTTTCATGCTGCACCAGCATATGGCTGCAACAGCAAATGTTCTGGATTAATGAGGTTTCAATGTATGATCCCCCATACTGAGCCATCATAAATGTAGGTCAATACTTAAGTTTCTACAACCTTGACTAAGGCAGGTGAAAGTTCAATACAATATTAACCAACTTTAACCAATGTTCCATTTGTGATGGTAACCTTTCACATCACTATATTTTTATGGAGTGGACAGGAAAGCACTGTACATCAAATATTACTTATTCAATCACTTAATACTGCACTATTTTGCCTCTTTGTGAAAAGTTACATCATTTAGTTGAAATCTTTTGTCAACTGACTGTCTGTATACTGTAAGTTAACATGCTCTGTTGAATTTACCTGTCCCAATCACCTTCTTACCCTCAATCTCATAACACTCCTACAAAGGGGCACAAGACACCGCACAAGTGCCCAGGTAAATCACCTACACATGTGAGGGTTTGCTCTGCCCTGTAAAGGTACACATGTGAGGGTTTGCTCTGTCCCGTAAAGGTACACATGTGAGGGTTTCCCCTAGTGTAAAGGTACACATGTGAGGGTTTCATCATGGGGGATAATTATTCTTGTGATGGTTTCTTCATAAGGAGGAAGATGTCAGTAACAGTTATGTCCTAGTTTCTAAGGGGACATTTTTCATGACCTAATGATAATAATTGTTTTGGTATGGCGAGTGTCATGGTTTATAGATGAGAAAAGGTTTGATTTTGTGATCTTCATGGTTTAGAGATGAGAAAAGGTTTGATGTTGTGATCTTCATGGTTTAGAGATGAGGTACAGAATATTAGACTGGTAGAGGATTCCAAAAATGGAGGGGTTTTAAGATTTCGGACACGGTAAAGAAATGGATCAGTTTGATTCCTCCAAACATTATGCTTCTTTGTCAGCTTGGGGAAGTGCTGTTCTCTACTGAGGACATGATGTTTAACCCCATTTTACTACAACTTCTCGGAGCCTTGTAAAGCAGGTGACTAGTTCATTAAATGAACAATATATATTCTCAAACTTTACAAAGAAGAGTGAATGATTGGCAGACTAAAGTTGACAAATGGTTTCCATAATGGTGGAGTAGGGTGGGTTGTGGGTGATGGAAATAGAGGGTTTGAACCTGCAAGGTGTGATGGTCTGGTTCATATGAACCATGGTTCTCTGTTGTAATTTCACAAAAACGTGTCCCAGTATAACGAGTGGTCATCAAATACAAAACCAGTGTGATACTGAAATTTGATAATTCTTGATCAATATGGCTTAATAAAATGTGGAATCTACAGCAGATCTTTACAACCAGAAGCAGAATTCAAACATTGGCTGTGATATAGACCAGGCATGTCCTAACTCGGCCATAAACAAGAACCTGTGGAAAAAGCACAAATAGTTCAATTGAATATCTATGACACTTCTTAATTTCTTCTTCAAAAGTGACCATGGCATCTAAATCTGCATCATAACCTTCCAAATTTACTTCCCAAAACAAATAGTTGTAACATGCTTTTTGGGTGAACTGAGAGTACCATCTGCATTGGCTACAAGATACAAATTTCATAGTGGGGAGTCAAACCTGCTGGTTAGGCATGATAAGCAAACACTTTAACCAGTAGGCTACAGACAGTACTCCCCTGAATGCAGAGTAGGGGACATTAAAAGGATTGTTCTCTTTGTATGTATCGTGCCATGATCCCTGTCAATCTAATATATGGAGTTATAATTCTCACATTCCCTCGGTCATGCATCAAAAGGGTACTGTCAATATAAGCCTTGCTATCAAAAATGATTTAGGTACCTACAACAAACTGTAACTTTCTTGTCATATCTGTGATCATGTGGATAGATATTCCTGCCTCTGTCAATGCATGAAGCATGCTACAAAAATGTCATGAAACTCAGGAGCCTACATTCATAAACAAGATACTTGGAAGGAAAATAGTATCTAGAACAGCATTGCAGATAGGCAGATAAAACTGACAGACTACTGTTCAAGCAACAACTGCTGACAGAAACTAACGACTGTACATGATAAAATAACATCAATGTTGTAGATAAAAGCAGCCTAAATGTACAAATTATCTAATCCATCTTAAAATTTCCCACAAAAACAAGTAGATATACAACTAGGACAAAATTCAACAAATGAAAGACAACAGTTTTGCCACAAAGCCTCGGACATTCATTGGGTTCTTGCAAGTTAATCTTCAGGAACCCTTTAAATATTGACTGCTAATTACGAAAAGGCAATAATAAAATATTTATACTAAAATCTTGATTTCAAGTTTAAAAATGTATTAAATAATGGTTATTTGTCATCAAATCATGACACTAAATGGCTATTACACAAGTGTGTTACATGTTCTAAAGTAAACTGAGTACAAGAAGTTATTGTGTAAGTTGACTCGGATTCACTCAGTCCTACAAAAATAGCACACACTGTACACCAACCATAGGAACTGTCACAACAGTAGATTGTAAACATCAACTTATGGCAATATACATTCACAGAAAAGGATGACTCAGCAGATACAGACTTATCTCCCTTGATGTCCATGGAAGCCAATATGGCTTGAGGTGGTGTTTATGAATCATTATGCCCTATTAGTGAAGACAGTGTTATATGGAGCTGGTCAACAGTCGGAGATCAGATGGGTGAGTGAGTGAGTGAGTGAGTGAGTTGAATGTTGACTCGATGTCTCAGCTAGAAAGGAAAGCCAGGTGATGAGGCTGTATGCTTATGACTTCAGAAGGACTGGAATCCATCACCAATTACTGGAGATCGAATGAGCCATTATTCAGTTGGTACCAAATTCACATTATGCTTTTATCAACTGACAAAAAGATGTTTCAGGTCTGGCATGAATAGTGTGAATATTATCTCAGAGAAATGGAAGTTACATTGTTATGTTGCCTAATAAAAGGTAATATGATGTACATTTTGTGGGGGCAGTAGGACGGTCTTTTAAACATTAAATGCCCTTTCTGTTTTGGGTTAGAGTAAAATAAAACACATGAACCTGGCTAATTTCCTGCAAAGTCACATATCAAACATTACAAAAATACTTCGGTCATTTATCCCTTGGATTAAACAAATTCACACTGAGCATGTCCAAAGGGAGACAACTAAGCAGTATTCCAGAAGCAAGGCTTATAAGGCTTTGTGGCAAGTACTGTGTCTTTATGCCAACAACGCAGTTCACAGACTGTGGCAGATGTAATACTGAAAACATACCTATAAAAATATAAAGAAGAAACTATGCAAGGATGTTGTACCAAAAACTATATGAGCAAATAAATACATAGCCTGCTCCAATGGTTTTGAGTCTAGTGATGCATTATGCATAGAGCCAAGAAAACCATTGTTGAGCATCCATATTGCACTGATAGTGACAGTGGTTGAGAGAACCAAGTCTATATACATACATATACCATACACAATCCTCGTCTTTACCCTGTGTGGCAAGGCTGGTGTTTATACACTGTCTTACTGTTGAATAACAGATCAGTATTATATGATACAGGATTGATGCTATACATTTAATGCATGTCTTGTCCCTGAACATATCAAGATAGATCAGCAACTACAGTCAAATTCACATTAACATCAGGTCAAATCTAGTTTAAACAAAGTCAAATTCCCATATAACAATCAATCCCCGGTGTAACTGACAATTCAATACATAACAGATGGACAAAAAACTAAGTTTGACTGAAATTTGTCACCAGTTCTAATCTCCAGGAATGACAATATATTGACAATTGTAAATAACATACACAGCATGTATGAAAATTATTTTTGTTGTTGCTAGAAACTTGCTATATGCTGACTGCAGGCATAATTCTATTTTATTATGTGAAGTTGTCTTTAACCATCTAATTAGCTTATTCATATCTGATTCATTTTCAGTTCTAAAATAAATATTAAGGTGTGAAATACATACATAACATTTCACAGACTTAATGCCACACAAGGATATAAAAGGCCTGGATGCCTGTCGTCCATGGCAACATTCATGACACCCCGCAGCAGATTGTCTGTCATGGAGCAATAGTGTATGGATACAAGCACTAAGTCAAACAAAGATGAAGTACGACGCACTGATCCCACAAGTCAACATCTCTAGAATACATCTGTACAGATGACTACCGGTACTCAATATACATACCACATACAGTTTTATACAAATACTAAAACTTGTGTTTCTGATACGGAAACACGACAATGACAAACGCACAGAAATCAGAAGCATGTACAGCGGCAGATGTCACATGTATAAATAAGCCCTGTCATTCATACCCGCTCACAGCACACACAACTCAACAAACGGCTCTCGTGCTTTTTCTATAAATGCAGATAAACTCAACCTGATCAGTCTCTTGACAAGTCTCATGCATGTTTGAGGAGAATGTGATCCAGTTGTGCACTAAAGTCTCACTGGTCCAGTGACTGAAATGATCTTCAACGACGACCCTGATGAAGGTTTAAAGCAGATCAAATGGACACTTACTCCTGTAAATGCATGCTTGACACCCGAAGTGAAAGTAAACAGACGTTTTTCAAAACTAATCATTGTTAGTAAAAACATAATGATATTCCAGCGATTACACAACTGCTGTCGTACATCGTCCTCTATCAGTCATGCCGTAGAACCTTGAAATGACATCATCTTGGAACATGGACAAGCAGTGTAAGCAGGTGCCCTAATCCAGGATATCCTCATCCTGGTGAGCCTCGTCCTTTATAGCTCGTTGCCCTGGTACATGGAGTGTTTGAGAGTCAATGTTTCCAATCTGAATGGGTGACAGGATATGAGGATTCCCTTAACACTGGACCCATCAGCACACTTCAACACCTCATCACTGGGCGAGGACACAAAAGCACCGGCCTACAGACAGTTTATCTAAGTATAGAGGTATCTTAAGAGCTAACAGAACTTCAGTTTATCAACTACCCATGTATGTTATGACTATTTGGGCTAATATATGTATCATGTTAATATGGAGACCTACTGGACTTCCCTGAATACCAAAACGTTGATCCTCTTTCAGGAAAGGTTACCAGTGGCCAGATGACCTGTTCAGTAGACACTGATGTTCTGTGTGCTGCCTGTGAGCTGCTGATCTACAGTATACTCCACAGTATCAGCAGGTGACAGACTGAACATCTTTGTCTGCCTGAACACTATGGGAACAGTATTGGCGGCTAGGACTATACAGCTGGAGTGAGTGAGTGAGTGAGGTTTTACTCTCATTCTCAGCAACAGTTTGTACACCACGAAGGGTGTCACTGCTACAATGCAATCCGAGAATTACTTTCTATTTATTTGATGATAATACTATGCTTGTGATTGGGATAAATACTATGAACATATGAGAGAAAGACAACAGTATTCTTGTGATAACTAAATAGTGGTTTTGATGGAGAGTTATAAGAGAAATGACATTTTTGTGAAGATGAAGAATGTCACATTCCTATGATTACACAGTCTACCGTATTCCTGTGACGATGAAGACTCTAGTTTTCTGTTATGACAGGGTTACCGTATTCTTGTGACGATGAAGAAACTAGTTTTCTGGTACAACAAGACTACCGTATTCCTGTAATGATGAAGACCCTAATTCCTGGCACTACAAGACTACTGTACTCCTGTGATGATGACTATGATACTGATTCGGATGAGGCCAGAGGGATACATCACTACATCTGGAGGTCCCTGTCTAGATCCTGTACTCTGAAAGCTCCAGGACACCAATTATCCACGGGGCATCTACCATCAGTTCTGTGCATGTCTACATCTAATGCTGGAAAGTTATGACTATTGGACCACCGACTCTACTAGATGACCTGTAGAAAGAGGCTAGCGACTCTCTTCCTATAATTATCTGACAGTGTAGCAGAGATCAGGTTCATGCATTTCCCAGGGCACGGTGTCATGTGAACAGCTGCATGTGGTTTACAGGTTTACATGTGCGCACATTGTAACGCTGGTATTGCAAATACTCCCAAGTTTGAGTATTACAGATTGAATGGTTCCCATTCTGGTTTAGCTGTGCACCACAGGGTTCGTCTTCCATACACATGTCTACGGCGAAAAATATAGCTTGACTCCATGTAAGTTGCGTCTCAGAGAGCCAAGTATTCTTTGGGGACGATTGTACGATGAGGCCAAGTTTGACCCTGTGAACGATTCAGTGCTGGTTGAGATCTGCAGTCTTGACTATCACCCACACTCACGTACACTCACAAAACTTGGTCATGCTTCCTCAAATACAAACTCCTGTACAATCTGGTCCAATCTAGTTTAAGCTGGCTTCAATCTGTTCCCTTCAAAAGTGTACCACTCTTGCCAGTATAAACTGGTCCAGTATCTATCCAGCCACACTGTTGTCATGGAAACATAGCACTTAATGTCTGGCTTGCTAGTGTTCGCTACTGTATACAACTCTGAAGTTTGTCTATCCACTCCTGGGCCATAACAGGGTTGGCAGCCATGAAGTTGTACTGCCTTCGAACAGTGCGGATCTGTAACATCAACAAGAATATCATCACCACATTGACACATTTGGTGTTGGTTGTTAACACTGCACTCAGCAACATGTCAGTTATATCAGCCTGTAAATAATCAACTCTGCACCAGACAATTCAGTGATTGATATACTGAACAATGATAAACTGTTCATGATCACATGGAATGAACACGCCTGAAGTAAATTCAGCAGATAATGCTGAATTGATATTCAGCAATCCATGCTTGTTGTAAGACTAGACTAAGAGGATCTGGTGGTCAGGCTCGCCGACTTGGTTGACACATGTCATCGTATCCCAATTGCATAGACTGATGCTCATGCTGTTGATCACTGGATTGTCTGGTCCAGACTTGATTATTTACATACCGCTGAGTAGCTAGAGATTACTGAATGCGGCGTTAAGCAACAAACAAAATAAAACAAAAATTCATTACTCATTCACTTGGTCTCTACTTGGGGCTGTGATTCAACTTACTGCAGTAAACATGACAAATATATCCAAACAAACTCCCAGACTCATCCTGGGTTATGGAGCAGCTCCTACCTCAAATATAGAGTTTTCTTCTGATTTCTTGGATGCACCAGGGTGGTTCTTGACGGGCTGCACAGACTCCACTTCAGCCAGATCAATGAAGCCTTTACAGTTCCCGTCCTGTATAGCATCGTAGTAGCGCAACTAAACACAAGAAACAATTGGTCACTAGGATTTTGAAGTGTAACATCGCAGTAGGGCAAGGTGTATGTTACTAATGTTTTCATAACACTGATTAGCGAAGATGAGACACAAATTATATTAATAATGAAGCAAAAGATAAGCCCACAGATTGGTCCAAATATACAAGTCATTTGTTTCCACACAGAACAGCTTGTCGTTCACAGCTTCTTGGAAGGTAGAAGTGAAAAGTCATAGTTTTGTAATCAACACATTTGCTCAAGACAGCAAACCACTGTTGTGTTAGGTCAAAACTACATTCCCCCCCAACAGCTACAAACTCAGTCAGTCACTGGAACTGGACACAGTCAACAAACACAATCCCCACTCCCTCACTCACCTGATGTTTCATGGAGTCCAGTACAAACCAGCGCTGTTTCCACCCCTTGAGCAGCGCCCCCTGTTTATACAGAAATCCCTCGTGGGTGCTGTGACTACAGTCACCCAGACTGGAGGGGAAGTTTTCGAAGGCTTGTGTGGTGGCTGCGGACAGAGTATCTACGATACAGAAACATCCCATACAGTATGTTGGTTGTTCCAATAATCTAACATGCAACACTATAATGTCAGGATATGATGCCACACAATTAAATATTAAGCATGTCTGATGTACGTCTTGAGGAATAATTCTGTATGGCTGAGTTTGGTTTTACGCCGCTTTTAGCAATATTCCAGCAACATCACGGCGGGGGACAC
>VKKT01000566.1:197769-208567 GCA_008038995.1 Haliotis laevigata | reverse complement strand
TCATTATATCACTGTACAATAATATCACTGTACAATATATCATTATATCACTGTACAATATATCATTATATCACTGTACAATAATATCAACATATCACTGTACAATAATATCATCATATCACTGTACAATAATATCATTATATCACTGTACAATAATATCTCTGAACCCTGTAAATTTAACATATGTTCGGTAAGATGAGGAAATTTTCTCATGATTCTAGCACTGTATATGATCTAGTGTCTATAACAATGATATAGGCATAACGACCACAACTTATGGTGAGATATACAAGCTGTGGAACATTAATACCTAGAACACAGGTTCAGCCCAGATTTGCTAGACACTAAACTCCAAAGGTCACCATAGTGACTAGGTCCCTAGTGACTAGGTCCCTGGTGTCCACAGTATACATATACCATAATGCATACAACATGTCAGACCACATCTTAGACCATCCTTAGCCTCTGTAGCCAGATATGTAACATTGTAATGCCAAGTCAACTACATTTCCATAGTAAAGGATGTACACCGTTACCCTTTGGTGTAATCCATTAGCAGTAAATTTGTTTATTTTAGCAATACTCATTAATAGTAATATAGTCATCAATATGTGATGGAGGTGTGTTATTCGAGTCTGGACCAGACAATCCAGTGATATGAGCAGTTGTCCATGCCATCAAGGGTAGGGCGACATGCAACTAAACATGCAAGTCACTGATCCTTCCCCACCAATATTAAATCACCTCTCAGAGCTCCAGATAAGNTTTAGCTCATGTGGGTACTGTACCCACTGTATTTTTTAGGAGTGGGTATTATGAATGTTGAGTGGGTATTTCATTTTCCGTTACCCACTGCTTTCAAATATGTGCGTATTTCAGTCATGTTACTCAACTAAGTATTACGTCTTTAAGTAAGTTTACTAAGCAGGTATGTTCTGCATTATGTCATACCTAACCAAAACCAACTTAAATATAATGGAAATGCTATCATAAAAGATCACTCATCCTATACTGACAGTACAGCACTTGTCCTATACTATCAGTACGACTTGATAGCAATCGATGTCTTTTTCATTACGCAAGCAATTTTTATAAATATATATAGTACGCATTTGTTTTAAACTTTTTGGGTATCTAACAATTTAAATGCGTAATTAGTACGCAACAATTATTTTCCAATGCGTAATTGGAAATTTTCTAAGCGTATCTTACCCGGATACGCAGCTTATCTGGGCCTCTGACCTCTTGTGACACAGGATGTCTCCTGGGATACACATCAACCAGCATCTTGCTGACAGAACAAGCAGTGTTTGCAGCAAGGGTATTTGAATCTAAGGACTCAATGACCCATGACAAAGAGGCCTTGCTCAGGCTCTTTCAAACACAGCCAAGGATCAAAATCCAATTGACTTGATATGGGATTCAAACCCATGGCTAAGGGAAGAGCACTGCACATCAGTTGTAGCACCGTAGACTACTCATGCTCCCATCAGGAAACACACCTTCAGCATGACACAGATGCATCAAAGGTCTTGACTTGTGCCCTCAGGCAGATATACAGATGTATTTTAAGCTTGATGGATTTCAGCACTGTCAGGTCAACCTAACCAAACTGTTTGGCTCTGCACAGCAGTTTTACACTGACAAAACAGTGTGCCTCTGATATTCCAAATACCATATGCAAAGCAAGCACTTTAGAGTGATCCGATTTCCTGCTTGTTTCTTTCACAAGTGTATTGCTATCATGTAGTTGGCTGTATAGGTCTAATCACAGGCCAGCACACTCAGACAATCTTGCTGGGTGTAGAGTGAGTGACATCTAACAGTATTCTAGTTCCACCACAGTATTAATGTAGAAGGACAGCAGTCATAGCTTTCACGTGTGAAGAGTGAGTGAGTGAGGTTTTATGCCGCTTTTAGCAATATTTCAGCAATACCACCAACTCAGAGCAGCAAAAGACACCAGAAATGGGCTTCACACATTGTACCCATGTGGAGAATCGAACCCGGGTCTTCGGCGTGATGAGTAAACGCTCTAACCATAAGGCTACCCCCACCACCCCTATGTGTGAGGAAAGACCCAAGCAAATTGCTTGTCTCAGATGTTTAACTGGTATGGTACAGACAAACCTAGAACATGATCACAGAGAATTAGGATTCGAACTCACAATGATAATTTCCTGGCCTGTCTAAAGGACACAAAACTGCATAGCACATTCCACTGCCTTAGGCCTCCTAAAAATAAAAAATGTCCGTTTCCGGTAACCCAACCGACCCTAAATCATTTTTCAACCAAATCAATATCATGACTGGAGAGTATTTCAACTCGTCATTTTCATACAAATCGAGTATGATGTTTTCATGTTTTTCAGTGTACGTAGGGCTAAAATGGATTGCATTAAATTGGCATAATGGGTCCTCACTAACCAAATCTGCAAATAAATAACATAAATAATGATTTGATATAGAAATCTTTCAATGTTTCATCATAAGGCATTGTCACTACATGATATCGTTCTCTTGAAGACTTCAGGTGATCACCTGGTGCCACTAAGAATTAAAAAAAAAAAGTAAAAAGAAGAAGAAGATAAAACCGTCCCACCTACCCTATTTTTAAAAAGCATGTAATAGGAAACGACGGACATATATTTTTTTGGCGTTAGATCGGTGGGCCGCACAGGGTATGAAGATGACAGTAGCAGAGACTATCTACATTGAGAAGCATGACACTGAGTGTTGGAAATTAAGGAGGGACCTGAGATCATTTGTCCCAGTAGTCTGTGCATAATCATGTAACATGATAGAACCATACTCCCACAATACTATGTAGAGTAGGGAGTTTGTTTAGTGTATAATGTCACACCCAGCTACATAACCGTCTCCTGTAAATAGCCATGTCTGGACAAAATAATCTAGTTATTGATGTCATTATAAGCAAGGTCACGAACTCAGACTGCCCCATCCAACTTAACTGCTCCATGCAACAAGCAATAGTCACCATAGTGGTTTGTTTGTGAGTGGGTTGCAAATAGTCTGGACCACACAAACACATGATTGATGTTTCAAGGACATCGCTTCTCATGACACCCAATCCATCAACCAACTGAGTTAACCATGTGCTCTATGGTGTCAGCTCCTGATGAACATGCCAAGGCTGCAGAAAGTATTGTAACAGTACTATGTAAAACTCCATTCATTCACTAATCACCTCACCTCGCTGAACAAATAACTGTTGACATACTTGTCCTACATGACCCCACGGGTATTGTCCCATAAAACCAGTAACAATGCCTCCACCTTATAACAGCAAGTAAATTAATTGCAAATTAAAAAGCCCTGTCCTTCAGCTAATTGCAGTAAATCCGAGGTGGGCGTGTCCTCTGTAACACAAAACACATGCTTCATGATGGTGCACCTTCACACATGTTTACACAGCTCATGGATCACGTACACTTAATTGAGTGGAATGAAGTCTTAATCACTGTGATATGAATTAGGTACGATTAACTATACCTGAACTTCATAGCACATTTCCTCAGAGCCTGTTGAAAACAGACCAGTTAATAAAATGGTTCTTGGTATCATGTCCATGGCTGCATCAACCAGACTTCATGTACTGGCCCCTGTAACGCTTAGTCTCTGAATACATAGCATTTTGATAGAAACAAATATTTCCATTTAAACTGAAAAGGAACCCCAGTGAGATTTGAAATTCAACCTTAACCTAAGGAAACTTGTTTTCATTGCAGAAAGGACTGGGCAGAAGGGGAAATAATGTGGTTCAGGGACTGTGAGACAGACTCCATTCCTAGTTGTTAACATACATCATCTACCTAATGTGTATCTTAAGACAATTCCATTCAGAAGATTCTTGTTTCTACCCCTGTTTCAAATGTTAACTATATATAGGATTTGTATGCAAGCAACGGACAGCAGGGGGAGGTATGGTAATCCTGTTTGTACAATGCAGTAAGGAGAAGTAGTGTACTTTCGTCCCTATTATCCCTAATAAAGAGACTTTGCCTTGGTATCAGGCAACCTGTTATTGACAGAGTTGTATATTGTGTCATTGATTAATAATCTGCAGTACAATTTATCTCAAATTAGTTTTAACTCTGTAATATTACAAGTTATTTACTGTCTTTTGATAATGGACTGCTTGAATAAATATAAATGCGAAAGCATCACTTTGTCCAGCCACAATAAGGTTGAAACAGCTGATATGGCTTAAACCTCTTAGTAACATACTCACTCACTAGTGTTGGAATCAATCAGGATTTTATCACATGATAAGAGTGAGTTAGTTGAGTTTTATGCCGCTTTTAGCAATATTCCAGCAATATCACAGCATGGAGACACCAGAAATGGGCTTCACACATTGTACCAGTTTGGGGAATGAAACCCATCTTTTCAACATGACAAGCCAACACTTTAACCACCTGGCTACCAAACCACCCATACATGGTAAGAACCATATTTTCTTCCTTTCTGATACATCTGCCAAATGTTTGTTACCTGAAACAAATATTTTTGAGAGGGCCTTACAAAAGTTCCAGAGGTTCCTGCCTCTCAGCTGACATGTTGTGTTGAAAGCTTTAAGCTATGTTTTCCTACACAAGTATGTACCTCAATTGGGGGTGGGGAGTGGAGTGTTCTCCGACATGGAGATGTTGTTTCAACTCTGTAGTACAGCTAACAAAGTAGTTTAATGGGACCTCAGTTTGACCTTTGTCCCTGGGGGTAACCCTGGACAATGGAGCAAAACTGTTATGATGTGCTCTTTTGTTTGTGGAATCACTGGGCATAGCAGATCCGGAGCTTAACAGATAGATAGGTGCACAGGAGGGTGCGTGGATGGATGGGTTGGTTGGGGGAGTATGGTGGGTGTATAATGATGTGTATTAATTGAAGGATGGATGGATGGGTTGGTTGGGGGAGTATGGTGGGTGTACAATGATGGGTATTAATTGAAGGATGGATGGGAAAGTGGATGAGTGGGTGGGTTAAGGTGTATGGATGAATGGTGTAATTGGATTGGAGAATGGAAGGGTGGAAGGATGGGATAGTGAATGAATGTCTGGGTGGGTGCTTATTAGGGGTGGGCGATAATACCAATTAACCGGTATATTGCAATTCAAACTTCACAATACGATATATTGCGGTATACTTTTCGCAAACCGGTTCACCTGATACGATTGGTAATGTTCGTCATGTAGTCAAAACTACTAATACCATTTGTATTTCCTTTATATTATTATACATTGATAGTTTTTAGATGTTTAATGGTCATATGATTGCATTTGCGTGACTTTTAAACCATATAAATAAATAGAAATAGATTGCAATTGTTACTGGCAATCGTTGCAAGGATAGACAAACCAATATGGCAGACACTGCTACAGACGCCCTTTCTCAAGTTCCAAACTTTAGAGCGAAGTCTTCAAATTGGAAACATGTTGGATTGATCTCTTGCACAATCACATCTGAGCCCTACCAGTGGCCAATGGCATTGTTTCAAAAGAAAGGAAACAGTAATTTCTTAATCCATGTGTTACACTGTGCCAACACATATCCAATACGAAAATTTTGGCAATACCCAACCCTAGTGCTTATATGATGGAATATATAACCAATGATCTGCGAGAGATGTTATTGTTATTTTCAGTTATTCCTCATGTCAATATAGCTGTAGTTTGTACCAAACAGTAGCATGGTCTTCAGAACATTCCCCTTGATTTTCTTAAAACTACAGTGCTATGAAGGGAACATCTGATTTGAGGACCACGGTAAATTAAACAATAGTTAAAGTTTCACCTCACTGTCATTACACATTATCTGTCAATGTAACTTCCTAATTACTTGACAGTATGTGCTTTCAGCTTTGTGGGATGTGCAACCCTACACATGCTGGACTGACAAAACAATGTCTGACGAGAACCGGAGACATCATGAGGACTAACACACCCACTTAACCAAGCAATCAGATGTCCCTGGGCAAGTGGAAATATATTTTTGAAAGGCCCTTTAAAACCTACAGGCTGATAATACGTCTACAATAGTCTGGCAAATCTGTATTTCTTCAGTTTCAATTTGAATAATGATGATATTCTCTTGGCTCTATGCTGGTATATATTATGAGACGTATCACCAAAATGATTTTTATTATATTTATTCAGAAAAAAACATGTAAGCCTATAATACATAGTACCAATAATCAACAGTGTTCAAACTTAAACAAGACACTAAATGGTTCCTGATGTTTGAAATTTTAGATTTAGGGAATCCGGGGTCTAGATGCAAAGAGAGACCATATACTAAATCATTATATGGTCTCTGATTCATATAACTCCTTATTTTTAACATACTGATTAGCTAGACCAACATAGTCTCTGAAAATGAAATGAACATATTTTACAGAAAAAATACAGTTCCTAAATTATAATCATAAAACATAATGAAATGGAGCCCAGAGATTTTCTTTATTTTCAGAAATATCTTGACTTGCCACACATGATTGCATGGGCTCTCTTGGATATATTTGTTTCAGGGTCTGAATGACAGCCTACTGATTAGAAACCCTGGTCATTTTCCATGCAATGCATTAACCTACCATAATGTTGCCTTGTAATACATGTATTTACACTTTACTAAGGGATCATTACCTTCCCAAATATTAACATTCAGAGATCATCACATGTGGTAATACTCATATTTATTGAAAATAAAAAATGATACTATGTTTCTCTTTACAAAGAAATCTGATCGCCTGATATTGGGAGATCGCTTCAATGAACACTGAGTACAATAACCATACAGGGGTATGATTTATCAATCCCTATTCTGTCTGCTTCAAAGGTCACTCCAACCTACTGTGCCCAAATTAACCACATAACATGCATGACTTTTGACACCGAGTCCTCAACACCGCCTGGCAACCTGTCTCAATCCCAGCTAACCATCTGTAAACACATTAAACACGGGTCAGGTCATCGCTGACAGAAGGTGCACAGCGCAATTGCAGCTGTAGCACAAACACTTTCACAGCGTACTTCCTGAACCTGGTAATATGCCTACAAACATAATTAAACATAAACCAGTGTTAACACCAAGATGTGCAGCAAGTACACGTGGGTGATTATTGCCATGTTCCACACAAGCATCACATATACAACATTATACTAGAGACAATAATGGCATTATAATATTTCTCATGATCTCAAGTTTTGATGGAACATTCTGCTACAAGATTACTCAACTCATCAAACATCATAACATGTAGCTGTTTGTCTACATAACATACTTAAGTACATGTTGGGACACATTTGTCAATGTCCTGGCCAATGAACCAATTTGAAACCATACAGATAGCTTGGTGTTTGAAAAGAAGCTAGAGTGAAAAAACTACAGGAGACCTCATGGATGAAATCAACACTGTAGCTTCCCGTTTGCGGAATATCGATATTAATTCTGTGTTTCACTCATTGATCCTGTGAAGCCTGTCGGATCTGCACAATGTGACACATGTGGCCAGTGAGAAAAGTGTGACTTCATGCCCCATTGATTACAACTGTTATTCTATCTCCAACAATGAAGTAAATCTTATAACACCTGTGACGTTGAGGGAAGAAGGAGCTGATAATAAATGCATTACTCACAAAGACAACAGTTTATCATGTGATATACTGGACAGTTGGAACTTATGACTGAGATGGGCCCTTTTCAAAATACTAACATTAAATGGGTGAAAAATAAGAGAGGTCCTTGGATTCAAAAATATGAGAGTAAACTTGGCCCCTGTTTAACAGTACAAACACTGAACAAACAGTTGATCACAGGATTGTCTGGTCCAGACTCGATTATCTACAGACCGCCTCCATATAGATGGAATATTGCTGAGTGCGGCGTAAAACTAAACTCACTCACTCACTGAACACACGTACTGGTAGATAAAAAATGATGCTTAATACATAACTTCTTAATGCAGAAAGAAAGAAGAAATATCCTTTGTATTTCAACATGATTCAGTTTTAACATACCATATCAATGAGTGATTGTATTATATTCACTTAATTGACAAATGGTTATTTGATTGGATTATGAAAAAGGATGAAACACAATGCTTCCAATTGTAGCAGTTCCTTTATTTATTTCTGTCAGTATATAAACACACATGGTGCTGCAGATGTTGATACTGTACACAGATAGTGTTGCCGAGATGATTTATAGATTCACAAAAGCTGAAACACCGCACTGCCATACCTGCCAGAGATGTGACAGAACATGTAATCCTGAGTGACACTACATGCTGTCTTGGTGCATGAATGAATGAATGATGATGACAAGTCTGGATAAGCTTACAAATCTACTCAGACCTCAGGATTGTGACCAACACACAGGCCTTGCAGGTCAGTGCATATTTAACCTTCCCTGAGCACTCTACTCTACTCCCAACAAACTGCCCACCTCCGCATCACTGAATCTCATGATAGACAAAGAGTGAAGACCGATCTGTATCTCCAAGGCAGGCAGATCAATGCCACTTTCCTCCTGTCAGAATCAGTTCTGCATATATCCACCGCCTCTGCTACTCCTATGCAGATCAGGTGCCTCGCTCTGTACACCAGAATCAGAGCACCACATACAGTGGTCAACATTCCAGGGTAAGGCCCTTCCTGTGTTCATTTCAAACATGGTCCTCACAGAAATCATATCCTTCAATCTTATGTCAAATTACAAACTTATTGTAATACCAATCTGTTTCAAGACATTTATTGCACCTTTGTCATCCTATCCTAAACACACATGAAAAGATAATGGATTATAAAATTATCAGAGAATGCGTGTGTACTTTCACTGGTATCTATACAGTAACTTTAATGTGGAAAGCTTAACAATACACAAAAACTGCCCTTTCAAACCCTTTCAAGAACCATGTCCATTAAGGCAATTTGCAGGATTTTGCACGATTATTTCAAATCTTAGCCTTTTCAGGATGAGACATCCAAATCGAAGGCTTATCCTGCCCTTACACTGACAGGAAACTAAATCAATCTATGGTAAGTAATGAATGTAGAGAATGCAGTTCCACCCTCTCCTTGCCTTTCTCCTCTGTCCAGCCTTGCAATAAATCTTCTGTGTAAATTGCCTACACAGCTCCAAGGCCCAATCAATTAGGGGCTCCTGGTGTGTCAGCTGATGAATTGAAGGGCGGCCAGAGATGGCCAGCCATTATCTCAAGTGACCAGTTCCTGTTTCCATGAGATGAAGAGTTCAAACACAACCATGGCACTCATCACCATGTATTACATAACCTGGCCTGACATCCAGTCACGTCTTTGAAAACAATGACATGATGATGTGTTGAAATCAGGTCAGAAGACTGCATTAAGTGATGATTAATTAATACACTTGAAACTGGTTGAAAGTGACTTTTGAGTGATCACTGAAGCTATTTTTCCATCATTAGATATAATGAATGATCATGCCCCATCACTTCAATCTAATACCATATTCAGTCTAATAAGAGAGCTCTCTGGTGAGGTGTACTATAATAGGTGCATCATATTTTAAGAATAGTGAGAGGCCTTTCTGATGATTCAGTCATCATGCTTATGCCTGCTTTTGACAACTTATGACCACCTGTGCCTGTCAATGTTTGCCTATGCTTACTGTGACATTTCTGCCTGTGCTTATGGCTACAGAATGCCTGCTTATAAATGTTACCTATTCCATCCCGAGACTGCTTATATCTCTGTGTATGTCTGCCTGTTTGTTTATGCTTTGGTATGCCTGCATATGTTAGTGTCCACCAATGCCTCCTTTTGTTCGCCAATCTTTGCTAACAACCTCCTGTGCAAGCCCATGTCTGTCTATTCTCACATCCACCAATGCTTGCTTATGTCCACCTTTGTCTGCCTATGACTGCCTACGTCTTCTGATATCTGCTTTTGATTGCTTATTAGGGATGTTTGAGGCTCGTTTCACTCTTGCACTTGTATTGCAACACTGAATCTGATACACCTTAACTAGGGTACATATGAAAGTCATTTTAGGTAAGATATTATTTCAATTTTGGCTTGTATGCTCTAAGGGTGTAGATCATTTCTAATCGTCCATTTAATAACTATAAAACAAAAACTATGGACATTTGTTCAAGATGTTATTTGAACCATAGTACTTAGCGTAATGATTCAGCTATAAAACCCTTCCAACCTGAAGTGATGTATAAATTAAAATCATTTGAGTTGGTCCCAAGAGTGTTCACCGAGAATACCCCCACGAAATCAATGTGAGAGTGATGAGGTGTGTTCAGCCATTCAGGGAGGTCAGGAATACTCAGCTGATCAATACTTCCTGTGGGACAGTGGGTGGGTGGGAGATAAGGTTGGAGTGTGGGTGGGTGAGCAGGGTTGGAGGCTGAGTTAGGTGACAGAGTGAGCATGGTATTATATATCCAATCTGAAATTAATTTCAGATTAACTTTTCATGAGACAAATGTTCCACAATCCTCAAATTTTGGAAGTGTTACACCTGATCCAATCATGGGAACCCATGAAGATCTAGGTTTGAATTGGCCTTCAGGAACCCATGCTTGTCATAAGAGGCAATGTACGGGATTGGGAGGACAGGCTTGCTGATATGGGAGGACAGGCTTGCTGATATGGTAGATGCATGTCATCGTATCCCACTTGCATCGATCGATGCTCATGTTGTCAATCACTGGATTTTGGGGTCCAATAGACTAACAACTAGTCTCTGAAATGAACATATTTTACTGAAAAAGTTCATAGTAGAAAAA
>VKKT01000566.1:167241-178058 GCA_008038995.1 Haliotis laevigata | reverse complement strand
CAGGGACCAACAAGTACCATATTTTAACGTCTTTTGGTATGACGCAGTCGGGGATCGAACTCACAACCTTCCGCTCTCCAGGCGGGCGCTCTAACCACTACACCACGGAGGCGGTAGTAATAATTATCAGAGTAAATGAGTAATTGCTGCAGTATACCATTATATCACTGTATTTAATCAAGTTTTGACACGGAAAACCAGTGGTTAATTGCATGGTCAATGAGGACACGGTCAAGTCATCCCATTTCACCATCTGATTCAATCCAGTCAACTCTTACCAAGAGTCTTACCACAGCACAGATTACTGAGGGTCAGTTGTACCATGGAATCCTCATGGGTGGGGAATTGGAAAATGTTATTTTTGGATGAAGCAGCTAAAAGTATGTTGTGCTGACTTATAAACTCGTATTGTGCATCTACAAGCTTCAATCTAACTTGATAAAGGTGCAACATGGCTGTACCCGTGAAGGTCCGGGTTAGAATTGATCTTCAGTAACCCATGCTTGTTGTAAGAGGCGGCTAATGGGATTGGGTGGTCAGGCTCGCTGACTGGGTTGACACATGTCATCCCAATTGCGCAGATAGGTGCTCATGCTGGTGATCACTGAATTGTCTGGTCCAGACTCGATTATTTACAGACCGCCGCCATATAGCTGGAATATTGCTGAGTGTGGCGTTAAACTTAACTCACTCACTCACTCACAATATGGCTGAAATAACGCACTCACTCACTCATTACTATATGTAATCACCTACTAATTCATCACCCCAGTTATTGAGGGTGACATCATCCATTGTCACATAAGACTTGATGCCATGTTCCCATCAACAAAATGACACAACTAATATCTCTCCGATACATACTGAGGAAATCCAGAGAAATATCAGCCATGAGCTTGTAAAATGTCCAGTACAGACTCGGCAACCTTGAAATTGAACTGGAAAAAGGATTAGCAGTGGAGGTAGTGACAGCTGATATTTACCTGGCAACTGATTAGTACCGTTCAAGAAACCATTATTTAACATCCTTTGAGAAGCACTTGCACAAGCCAAGGAACAAAAACATTGTGTGTAGCCTGACAACTGAGGAGGACTGCTGGGTGACTGCAAACATATTAGTGATACTTCACACCAAATTACTGCAATAACATTCAGCACCCACATTCAGCATATGTTCAGGAGTGTGGTGTGTGGGCCTGTATGAAATATAATGCCAATGAAAAATGACATCATGCAACCACTGCGACAAACCTATATGAGTTGTCTCCTCATTGTTTCTTTTAGTCAAATATTCCAAGAAAACACTTCCTGACATCTTTTCATAATGCAACCTCTAACACAAATTTTGTACATAAAAATATTAAAAGATTATGCTTAAAAAATATGTGAAGGAGGAGGGGGGGTTCACTGATTTTGTACATGACATGCAGGGGGGTCACTTACTTTGTACATAAATTTTAGGGGGGTCAGTCACATTGTACATGCTTTTCCATAAAAATCATCATCATCTAACCAAAAAATAACCTAATGTCAATACAAGGAAGGTACAACTGTAGCCAAACTAGATCATTCTGTGGGATGGCAGGATTCATAGTTATCATTAGTCTGCTGCTCCGAGACCAGAAGATTCAAAAGGAACAGTGACATGTCTTTGTGGATGACAATCTGCAAATGTAAAGACTTATCTGCCATACAGTAGTGTTCTGCCTGGCGTGTTGGCACCTTGTTGTGAAATTATCTAATTGTCATGATAAACTGCAATCTGAGATTGTCAACAACAGAGCATGTAATTCGTGCAAGGAATTATTTACACTATCATTCCAATAAACTAGCCAAGCTGTCATTAACAAATTGATAACACAGACATAAAATCTGGCGACTAATATTTCAAGAGTACTGTATTCCAAATATGGATGTCTCCATCAATAACAGGCTGTTGAGAAATATTGATAAACTGAGCAGGATATATTATTGGCCGACACTTCAAGGTGGATTGTTTCTCACACTCATAAATTACACCTATTTATTTATTGCCAGCTTATGAAATCAAGGATTAAATTCCCTTTGATAGCCTTATGTCAATAGAAAAAGATTTAGGGGGGCCATCAGATTGAAAGACAGCTAAAATTCTCAAAAAGCCAAACCCCTTTACATAAGTGATCATATTGACCATAACTTACACAATAATATTTTTACCTAATAACCAATAGATCTATTTGTGTTGTGTATAATAAAATGATCTGAAATATTAATGACAAAAATATTCCTAACAACAAGTCAATTATGAAGGAGTACATGTACAAATGTACAGGAATCAACAGCCGCACCATGTATATCAATTACCAGGCCTTTTTCATCAAGTCAGGGCCTTTTATCTGGCCTGGTTTTATTTCTCCACAAATACCAGAAGCACATCTTTCTGCAGCCCGACATTGTCAGTAAGGTAAAAGCTGAGCCTTGTATGTGGTTTATTACCCATAAAACAGGCGATATGTCCCAATACGAACACCCCTACTGGATGTAGTGTATATATGGGCAAGTATTGCTTGGGCAAATAGGTATATCAAGTAAACTTCTTTTAGCACTGAGGTATGAAGAGTTGGTTTTGAAAGGCATTTTTTAATATATTATATTCTTAAAATAAATACATAAGTTATTTTCTTAAATTCAGAGGTACTTTACCAATGGAAAAAATGAAGAAGAAAAGTATTTTCCCTTTTATTGGTCATGATACCACTAAAATGCACACCACCCCTGCAAAATCATAAATGTAGTTATGTCAAAGTCAATTGATTATGAAGAAAATATGACCGGGATTAAGGCTATATTTTCAAAAACTACTTTACACTGAAATTATCATGAACCAGGAACAGTTATAGCAAAAGGACACCCCTTCAAAAGCCCGACTCAAACCAGGGCTAACGCAACCACAACAACCCTCCTCCTCCCCACAACCCTGACCCCCACATGCTCTTCCCCCAATCCCTGGCCCCCACACACTGATAATGTTTCAGTGTGTTACACTAAGGTTGATTCATCAGCCACTGAAATAAGTTTTCCAAGTCAGCCATATCAGTCCTTCAGATTGCCATGGAGCCTAGGTCAGTGACCCTCTAGACATCACCATGTAAACTGTCAGTGCAATATGAATAAAAACCTCATCACCACCTAGCCTTGCTCTGTGGCTCTAATGAAGGAAATCACATGTCTTTAATGTTATATATTTTGGTAATAAGCAAGTCCAGGTGGGCAGAAAGTCAGTTATTTATAACACAACGTATGTTCAAAATCTTAAAAGATATGAACAGATATTTCTTTTGAAATAATTGACTGTTAACTATTCATGAAAATATAAATTTCCTCAAAACACATCTGCAAGTCTCATCATAACCAATCACTTCCACATGTTTTTATTTTCTGCTGTTAAAACAGCACCAGCTCCATCATCTTGTTATTAGGCCAGATTAAAAGCAAATGGCTTGCATGCCACAGCATGATTCCCTGTAAATTGAATTATTTCAAAGATAACAGGTGGCACCGAACAGGAGCACCTTCCCTACAGCTGACACTGCTGGCTCGAACATTCCTAATCTGGGATAAATAAATGTTGAGTAAATGGAATGAGATTCAATATAATTTGATTGTTGCAAGGATGGTTGAAACTTGTTACGGTTGATCACAACCATAGCATCAGCCACTAGCACCATCATCTGCTCATTGACAAATTGAAGATCATTGTCTTGGTTACAGCTTACTGACTACTAGTATATAACATGGGCTAATAAACCTCGTAAAACTTGTGATGATCATAACACAGGCCAAAAAACCTCCTGACATATGGGATGTTTATAACATTGGCTTATAAACCTCATAATTCCTCTCGTGATAGTAACATGGACTAATAAACCTCATAATGCTTGTGATCATCATAACATAGGCTAATAAACCTCCCAATACCTAAGATGATTATAACATAGGCTAATAAACCTCCCAATATCTATGATGATTATAACATGGGCTAATAAACCTCCCAATACCTATGATGATTATAACATGGGCTAATAAACCTCCCAATATCTATGATGATTATAACATGGGCTAATAAACCTCCCAATACCTATGATGATTATAACATGGGCCATTATTTCTTTATATCATCAACAGCTAATACCATATCCTTAGGATCACAATACAGCAAACTTCAAACAGATTGAAGAAATGTTAGAACATCGAAATAGGATAGCGTGTCTTGCTTGATATTTACATTGTCAGCTTATTTAGAGTCATTTACTATCCTTAGCCACAAATTGAGCAAATGTATATATTTAATCTTGTTATGCCCTGCATAATACATAACTGGGTAGGTATTTATGACAAATTACATCATGTTCAGGATTTCTGTCGCTGGTAAGATAACGGGCATTTGTAAACTTCATAATGAAATCACAGATTTATGTCATCAAATTTACTCTGCTGACCAAAATTGAATATATAAAGATACATATCAAATTACTACATCAGTTACTACCTGCGACATGCACCAAACTAAAATAATATTTTGACATTATATGCCTCAGAATAGAAACATGTTTCAAATATTACTCGTGATATGGGTACAATGAAAAGTTCCATACTCAACCGACGGCATATTATTGAAGGGGAAAATATATTGACAGTGCAGAAACAGTATCCTGAGCGAACATCTTGACAATTTTCTACATACACACATCGTGAAATACCCATTACGCCATGTCTGCCAACTGATCAATACCAATTGATCTGTGCCATACACAAAGACAATCTCATCACAACCTACTTAAATCTAGCTACCAGCATCCCTAGCAAGTAAATATCCTTACTGCATCGCAATTTTTGCTACAATTGACCAAATGAGTCTATTCTGGTATGATAACAGATAGATGAGACAAGGATGGAATCAGAGCTGGGGATAAACAAGATGGGAGACAGAATCAAGTTGGAAGCATGGCAGTGATGCAGTACATGCTTCCCACATGTGCTGGTCCGCCTCCTACACACCTGGATACAGGTGATTATGTTGGCAAATCAACAGCGTATGGCTTGTCTACTTAGCAAGTAAATCTATTTCATAAATACACAAAACTACTGGAAGTTCTTTTTTTCCAGATTTGAGTACATGCTGTTAATATGGATACCTGGTGACCTTGTGATGAACATTTAATTCCAATATCGGAACAATTATTATTTTGAGCAAATGTACCTGATTCTTGTGTTCTGGCTTCAGTTTCTACTCCAGTTCAACACAGTGTACCATAATGCAGTCTAGGACATAATAATGACCCGTCTATTGTAACATATAAGCAGCATTTAAAGCTGAGTAAGGAATTCAAAAGATCACTGCAATAGTTCAAAAGTTGAAACTTGGAAGATTTTGACATAATTTACATGTTAGAAAATAAAAGGGAGTTTTCTTTTGCCACTTTTTTGTTGTCAAAGGACGTTTGATGACAAATATGCGGGAGTCAACACTGCTTTGATTAATATTTCAGTTACATCACATTGTGCCACCTGGATCTGCAACGACAGACAAATGATGCAGGTGTTACATGTTTATCACTTCTCTGAAAGCCATGAGCATGGGTTCGGTACTGACAAACCCAGGAACATTATTGGGTGGTCTGTGATTCTGCCCTACAATAATACATTTATAGTACCCCAGGGGACACAACTCACAGCAAGTTGAGTGTGAAGAGGGTGGACATGGTCTGGAGCTATCTGCATCAACCAAAACATAACTTATATGATACAGAGTACAATATTTAGTTCTGGTGAACACATATATAAAAACAAAACTTTTTAAGTTGAGAAAACTATGCCAATTATTTCAAATTACACAACATATGACCATAGAAGTACCCGTAAGGTAGTCAACCTTAAAAACTACCCATCGTACTGCAGATAGGCTCAGCACTGAGTCCATGATAGAAAGTTGTTGACATTTCTGTCAGTGTTCACGAATGGTGTTTCAAAGTAACAGGACATTGGGTGTCTGTCTGACCCACTGAAAATTCACAGGACCCATAGAATACAATTAAACACATATTTCAGATTAAACATTTCTTATAATTAGCATCAGAATTATTAACATAAATTAGATATATAAACAGCAAACAAGTGTCACATGTCACATATAACAACTTCAGTCAAAGTCATTGTGAAATATACAGTCAGACACTGGGGCCGGCGGGTGGTAGACTTCTATCGGACCGTTGGCGAATCTGCCGGATTTGTCAGAGGGTCAGACGCTATTCATGAACACTGTGCTGTCCTCAATACAACCAAAGTTTGGGTTCGCAGACCATTATGTCTTTCAGAAAGAAAGATGCTTAATACAGAAGTGAACCATTTTGTGGCATTGTCTGGAAGGCACAATGACACCCACCACAATACCTTAAACATGTTAAAAGCATTGCAAGCTGTATTGAGGAACTTGATCTCCCATCGGTACTGGATGTGGCTACAATTAGTTTTGGATGTACCCAGCTAGTACAATGTGTGGGAGTTGTGGTGCGGAATTCTTGTACATCGTCAAGATTGGGGAGATTCCAGCATCTCTTGCACTGCGGTTATTACTTAGTCTTACAGTCACAAGGAGCAGCACATCCAAAACTCTAGACACCAGGGCCACGTGACTTGCCAGACTACACCATATCCAGGTAGTAAAGCTGACTTACTTTAACAGGTCTCAGACTATTAAAGTTCAGGCGAACTAGTGACATTTCCCAGTAGACTTGCAATTTACCATGAGGTCTATGCTAACTTTATACAGATTATTTATGCAGACTTCTTACAATAATATCATTTACTAAAGCTGATAACAAAACATGGTCGAGGAATTCATAGGAACACCACCACCATGCTTGAAACATGTTGAAAGCATTTGAAGCTATACTGAACAACTTCATCTACCCCTTAGGCTAGAAAACCACCCTTGACACTGGATAGAGGGCATCGCATGGTGAGTGCGTGAGTGAGTTTAGTTTTACGACACATCCAGCAATATTCCAGCTATATGGCGGCGGTCTGTCAATAATCAAGTCTGGACCAGACAAACAAGTGCTCAACAACATGAGCATCGATCTGCACAATTGGGAACCGATGACTTGTGTCAACCAAGTCAGCGAGCCTGACCACCCGATCCAGTTAGTCGCCTCTTACGACAAACATGGGTTACTGAAGATCAATTCTAACCTGGACATTCACGTTGTGACGACTAGTTGTGTAGTCAAGCTTTGTTTCTACACTACATTGTACACTTCAGTCTTTTCTCATTACTGGCAATCACAGCTGAAAATGAATAATTTGGAGCAAGCCTAGTAAACACTCTACTGTCTTGTAAAACTAGTGGATAAAGTCTATATGTGATAACACTGCTGAAACACGTACAGGACAAGGGCTTCTAGACTAGGAGTGGAATATGATTTGTTTCATTCTTAAGGGACTGTCATTATTTGAGCAACTGTTGATAACAACAGTTTTATGTTACTTGACGTCTACAGTGTAAACTGAAATAATTCATATGGAACACAGTGGTAGAAATAACCATTTAACAGTTATAAGTCTGTATACTAACTTGATGACACCCCTAGAGGCTAAATTTCTCCAGTCTTCAGTATACAAACTTGGCAGTCTGTTTGAAGCCAATTTCCCTGGTACAATAAGCATGGAAGATACTGGATACCAAGCTAAGCCCATACACTATTTACAGATATTTCATCTAATCATAAGATCATACTTCAAAGGAGACCTAGAGAAAAGTACCACAGCACGCCTGAATAGTGCTACACCTGGTTCATTCTCCTGGCATCACTGAATGACTCTTTGAAAAAGGGTTACAACCGTTTATCACTGATGAATTACATGTGCATCAACCTGGCTGGATGAGAAAAGACAGATCGGAGTGACATACCCCATCCTCTGTGAGTGCTGCACTATACAATCATGTCAGACCCAGTTAATGATAGTATTAATACCTTCACTGCAGGAGCATCAATCAACACCACCACCAACAGCAGCGGCAGCGGCGACGGCTCACTCACTGCACTTGCATGCAGTTGAACATTTATAGCCAAAACACCTATCCCAGCTATCAGGTGCAGGGAATCACCAGCTGAAACTGTGCGCCATTTACTGCACTACGCAGTGGCTCACTGATACACCGCTACCTTTAGCCAACAGATGATGAGTTCCTCAAACAGAGACAGCAACAGGCATTTCTAGCTGGAGTCGGTTTGTCTCGGTATCCTAGGGCCTAGCAGAATGTCAGTCTTTTAGTGTTAACGAAGTGCCCTATTTTATCACTGTTGGGGTAGTAAATGTTTCAGGTTAATTTCATAGTTCCACATGTTTAATTCTGCACATTCACATATTATATTTTTATCTATGTCCATGTTTGTGTTTTCTTTAGTTCTGACTCATCAGAGCCCTTTAGTACTACTATTTCGTTATTTGTGGTGATATTGTACGGTCTTAAAAAATTCAATTTCTTCAAGACATTACACCTCAGAGTTTGCAGCTAGCCCTGCTTGAACGAGATAAAATTGTTTACAACTTCTATTTTTAATCAATTCAATTTTGAAGTAAAATTAGAGTATTGAAATATGGATCGGAATTATAACCTGAAATATCACTTGTCAATCAGAACAACCACCAATAAATTTTCTTCAGTGTAATTCAGTAGCCGCAGGACAGCAGACTATCAGAAATATTACAGGCTGTTGCAGTGCTAAAGAAACCAGGCAATTAAATGTTTTGAGTTAGGCACAAGGAGACAGAAAGATTCTTCTGTCTCCGCTTAACCGAGTCAGACCTCAAACTCAAATGTTGACATTAGCCTAGTCTACCAGTTGGTCTGCCCAGACAGCCAACAACAGATCCTAGCGCCCTGAAACCAATCAAATGTTGGGAGTCATCAATGGTTAATTGGCTGTATCAACCATTTGGTTTTTGTCACAGATAAGCAGTGCAAATCTCCACATTTGATCTGCACTGTAACATCTTATCTGGCTAATTTTTTCCAAAGAAATAATTTCTCAATGTTGCTATCTACCAAATGTCAAAGGAGTTTGTGAGAATCAATACACACCGACACCATATCTTGTGTTGAGGTCAAGGTGACCTGGAGACCTGACTGATGATTCATGTTCAGTGATCTACTGTGTACTATCCATCAACCTTGTTTTCAGTAGGTACCAGTATGTGTGGCTATGTAGGCCATCCTGGTGAAGGTGCTCACGAGGAACAGCTGCTACAGTAGGTCATACGATCGATTTTCTAAATGCAAATTCATAGAAAGCATCAACTGTCTTTACAAACTTGTTTTGAATGTTCTACTTTCAGTTTTCATATAAAACATGGCAATCTCCTTGTATGTCAAGTTGAAAGTGTGCTTGGGGAAGTATTTGATTTGACACTTTTACTGACATTAATAAAAAAGATAGACAGAAGTTTCTAAAACACGACATCAACAAAAGAAGAAAAAATGCCTTGAACAAAACTCCTGTAAGACCAGAAACAGTTTTTGTTTGTTTGTTCAAATTTGTTCAGGGATCGGGAAAAGCAGGGGCCATGGGCCATTTTTCACATTAGAATAAAAAATGGCCCATTAAAATTTTGAAGATTACTATTGATACAAGGGCAGTGGCCCATTCTAAATTCAGTAAATGGCTAATAATCCTGTAAATGGCCCATTGTGAAAGTTCTCTATCCCAATTCCTGTTTAGTTATGTGATTCTGTGCAGCATTTCAATCAGACTGATGACAAGCCACTAGTTTCAAAAGTAATAACATAAAACAACAGTCCACACACTGGAAAAACACACTGGGATAAGGAAACTGTAAATTGTTTTGCACAAGTTGCCCACTTACTTAACCAAGTTTAAAATATATAGGACATATACCAACTCCATTAATGTTCCCTATTCTTGTATTGTGGACTTGGTCTATGTGTGTAAGTATATGATAAATACATGGTTTGTCAAACAATTTTGAGTCAACAAATCCAAACCTGTATTTTGGCATTGTTTTCGTCAGAGTTTGGTCTGAGAATATGGACCAGAATAAGAGACCAATACAAATTTGACAAGAGCTTAAATGGACAAGTAGATTTGGTTACGATACAGAGAGATATATATGCAGAGAGAAATCTTCAATTCTTAATTCTTTAAGACTTTTCAAACCTGTTTTGCATCTTTTTTCTTTATTGCCAACAGTTCCACACACTTGATGAAAAACAAGTGACTACATGCTGAAACTGTGTTGCCTTAGGCAAAGAGTACAGTTGTGTAATCTTTCCTTCCAAAGAAAAATAGATAGAATTACAGTACTTGCTGATGCAACAACCCAACATGTTGAAGGGAAGGATGGAAGCTGATAGTACCTGTATAGGTAAGCCTGGAGTAGAAAAAGACACAGGCACAGAGGCATGGGTTGGTGGGGTTGATGGGGTAGCTGGGGGTGTTAAAAAGGCGGCACTTGTTTCGAGGGAGCTGATGGTGGAACCTGGGTGGTGGTGGTGTAAAAACAGGCTTGAAGTTGGAGGTACAGAGGAGAGTTGGAAAAGCAAAGGGGTATCTGTAGGTATCTGGCTTGGGTGTTACAAGATGTACTGGATCTAGCTGTGGACTGGTGTTGGTGGGCTATAGGAGGTGGCTGTGGTGGTTGAAGGGTTGCAGTGGTGGTTGAAGGGTTGCAGTGATGGCTGAAGGGTTGCAGTGGTGGCTGAAGGGTTGCAGTGGTGGCTGAAGGTTGCAGTGGTGGCTGAAGGGTTGCAGTGGTGG
>VKKT01000565.1:245071-256908 GCA_008038995.1 Haliotis laevigata | reverse complement strand
TTAACTTATGAATTTCTGACGTCACGATATGGCTGAAATATTGCCGATGTGACGTAAAATTATAACTCACACACTATTCCTGAGAGTGCTACCCACGCGCATGCTATAAGCTTGTTAGGATCGTCTCTGTGATCCCGGAAGTAATCTGTGTTGCAGTCGCGGTATGTGGGACACAGGTCATCAATTTCCTTCGCCTCCCCAGACGCTGAAATATAGGAGTCATTCATTTATAATATTGGCATCATGACAAAGACAATGAAGATATTTTATCTTACAAACCCAAAAAACCCAAAACCAAAACCAAAACAACCCCCCCCAAAAAACAACAACAACAAAACAACCAATGACCGATGACGAAGTCGAGTGGTTGTACAATCAACAAGTTTTCATTACAACAACGGTACGTTTAAGTTTAAATTGATATTTACTCATGAGGTGTCGACTTGAGGAATAACGGCGAGATAACGAACGAAATCAAGATTTAAGGTGATTTACAAACGTCTAAAACGTAGGACTTTAAAATAGAGATAATATGTATGCTTTCCTGGCCTTTTCAGGGAATGTAAAGTTTCAGAAATGATTAATCTTCGTACGCGTCAGTTTTACTTTTATCGGGTAATCTTCTTTCCATAGCCTTCACTGGCTTACTGTAGAACAGCGTATCACCTACAAGCTTCATTGTCTTGTCTAGCAGTCTCTGTCTGGTCAGGCTCCTCCCTAGATAGATGATTTGATTAAAGCCTACACGTCAGCAAGAACTCTACGTTCCCAAACCAAAACCCTGTTCCTTGTTCCCAAGGTACAAACATCCCGCCACGGGGAGAGAACATTTGCATATTCAGTCACTAAAGCCTGGAACTCTCTGCCTGAGTACGTCAAATACTGTCAATCATTGTCATCGTTTCAGACCGTACTCAAAACCTTCCTGTTCAGACTTGCCTTCTCTGTGTAACTTCTCTCATTTCCTCTCGAACACACGCGCTTAGAACATGTACTGTGAATGGATTCAGTGCGTTACAAGTGGACTGTTATTACTATTTTTGATTTTGCATCATTAGTGTTACAACAACCAAACGTGTCTTGATTCGCTCGGCATTGTATCTTCCTTGTCTCAACAATATTGACAAATCCCCACCCACCCCTCTTGAGCAGTCAAAGAACCGACGAATGGGATCAGGTGGTCAGGCCCGCTGATTTTGATGATGCATGTCATCGCATCCCAAGTCAAGTTTGTTTTTCTCAAAAACCACCAACGGTGGTACAAGAGAATAAAGATATACATATATTACATAAACAAGAATGGTGATATCAGTAGCATAGGTGTACTTTAACTTTTTAAAATCAATATGTAAATATTTAAACAGATTCTTCAATTCTGACATTTTTCTTGTGCAGATTAAACTTTTATATTTGTACATATTTAGCCATTTATAATTAAATTCATTAATTTAAAGACGACATTCTATTTCAAACGCTGTACATCTAAATAAATAATGTATTTCATCTGCAATGGCTGGAGAATCGCACAGGGGAGATGTTCTGTCCTCACGGAATAGGCCACGCCATCTTCCTGTTTTTACTGGAAAATTGTGGTTAATTGTTCTTAATTAATCAGAACGCCACTGTAGTGGCGACTGTATTGAACATGCTCAAAACAAACGCAGAGGATTGATCACAGGACGCAGAGGGAAGGCAGGGCGAAGGCAGAGCCATCGCCGAGGTCGCAGAGTGAAGGCACAACGGTCGGCGAAAGGACGCTCCATAAAAGCTTCGTAAACTGCAGCGTTGCCCCTGCCTTCTCTCTGCCTGCATTGTGCGTCCGTCTAGCATCCATTGGCGTTAGTTGAGCATTCACTCTGCCTTCATTTAGCGACTAGCGCATCCCTTTCAACAACCACGGCGTTCGATCTGCCTTTACTCTGCCTCCCCTCTGCCTTTCCAGATTACATATAAATAGGTCTTGTACCGCCGATTTCCACGGTATTTGAGAACTGCAGAGCTTGCGATCAGACGTCTCATCATGCCAGCCAGAGAAGGTATGCTACTAGACGAAAGGCCAAAACCCAAAAGAGGACCTAAACAATTACCGAAAACATTGGTCAACAAGAAAATGTTACTGCTGACAATGTATTTTAAGATATGAACAAAATTGAAGACAAACAATATGTACACACTGATACTTTATTTGGAAATCCAGATATCCATAATTAACTCATAAGACTAATGTTGAGTTGTGATAGCAATAGGAACATCATCAAACAATTCCATCCGCATAGCAATTCAGTTCCATACACAACACTTCAAATCATAAGGTCCTGCCATGGAACTGATCCAGCTGCATTGTTGAAGTACAACTTGAGATACTCTCGCAACTGATTTCCTGCACGTGTGTCTCGGTTTGGTCCAACTACTTGTGCAACATCATGCATATTTGCTTGTCTCCATTCTCCAGGTATGAGGCCGTGGTTAGTGTCTTCAGTGTCAAGTGCAGCACTCTGTAGCGTTGGATATCGGTCGCGCATTGTACTGTGAAGTCAAATGCATGCCTCAACCACATCCTGGACTGAATTAGGCATCAGCTGCATCGTTGAAAGTAGAACTTGAAATCGCTTAGCCAAAATGCCAAAATGCCACTACTCTTCTTCCACGAGAGATACGATAGTTGCTCCTTGGGGAGTGCCCTGTTTGAATATGGCTTCATCATGTAGGTTCTGAGGGCAAATACATCATCCCCGAGTAGGAAGAATGGTATTTCACGGTCATCGTTCGTTCCAAGGTCATCTGCAACAGCTTTCCACTCTTGTGAGTTCCTTGGGCATTTGACAGCTTCATTCTTATATTCATCTCTGATAGCTCTTCAAACTTCAGGCACAAAAATGGAGATCGTGCTGCGTGACACACGACACTGGTACTGGAGGTTTGGGTATTTGTCCCCAGTTGCAAGGAACCTGAGGGTTACGGCAAGTTTCAAAACCAGGCTCTAAACTCCGTCGCCAATTCGTGTTCTGTTTGCCAATTCTTGGGGCAACCCGTTGGAGGAGTTCACCAAGAAGGGCTGGCTCCATTCTCAGATCATTGTAGAATCATCCTTCATCTTCTAGACGCAGTTGTTGCATTAGTTGGTTGTAGTCCCCGAATTGCAACCGTCTGTGTTGCATCAACCATGGGAGGACCCACAGGGTTCTTCTTCTTCTACGTCTATTCATCCTTCCATTTAAGATGGCAATGGCTATCTGGTTGTAAAAACAATGCTTGTTGACCTTTCAAATAAGCTATTTGCAAACGCAGTTCATTGTTCATGCTTACTGAATTCGTTATACGATGATTTCATGTAGCCATGTACTTATATACCTAGAGCATGTAGTTGCCGAACAGTCGCCACAGAACGCAGAGAGAGGGCAGAGAATGCACAAGGAAAGCACAACAATCGACGAGAGGGCAGAAGCAACGCTGAACGGACGCCGTTATTTGCATATGCTGATGCAGAGAAGGCAGAGGGGAGACAGAGGGAAGGCAGAGAGGACGCCTAGGACGCTCAAAGAACGCCACTGAAATGTCAAAAATTGTCAGCTCAGGTCGTACAAGGAAGGCACAAGGGACTCCGGAGCAGTTACACTGAAACATAAGTTTGGCGACCGTTGTGCGTCCTGGTAATTTTTAGAACGCAGAGAGAAGGCAGAGCGGTCACGGTCCTGTGTAAAGGGGGCGTTAGAACTATTAACAACAGAACGTCGCCAGATTGATAGATATGATCTCTTAAGGTGAGTTCTACTTCGCTGAGTTGCCTAGCTCGATACTCATAGTGTCAATCACTGGATTGTCTGGCCCAGACTCGGCTATTTACAGGCTGTTATCATACAACTTGAATGCAGCTAATTGTGGATTTGGACAGCAAACGAACCGGACATCGTACAGTGAAATCATCTGGGAACGTCTTCTTATACATTACTCCTGCAGGGTGGTGTAGGGTAGTCCAGTGGTTAAAGCGTCCGCTCGTCTCGGCGAAGGCCCTGGTTCGATTCCCCACCTAGGTACAACCACTGAAATATTGCTGAAAGTGACTATCATTCTAGCCGTCAAATCATGATTGTGGCCACACTTACCAATCAGAACAGCGGAGACCAGAATGTTGAATGGTAGACAGAACATCTTCCTGGTGAACCGTTACCAACGCAGAACAGATCGCAAGAAACAGTGTTCTTATATACCGTCATTTCGCGTGATATATCATCAAACTGATATGTAAACTCTGCGTGTTATTCAATGGTTATCGCCAAGTGTCATGAGCATCGCCGCAAGGACAGAGCTCACCAGAAACAGATGTAAGGCGACAAGGAGATAATTGTGATGGTTTGCGTGAGAAATAGAACTGGTAGATAGAATCTCGAGACTGCATTGCTTTGATGCAAGGTTTGATGATCGGTTCATCACAGAGTGGACTCTACTACGTCAATGCTTCACGAAATATGTCTTGTGTTCAAAGGGGTCGAGACTGCTAGAACCAGTGAGTGAGGTTTTACGCCGCTTTTAGCAATATTTCAGCAATATCACGACAGGGGACACCAGAAATAGGCTTCACACATTGTATCTACCTGGTGAATCGAACCCGGGTCTTCAGCTTGACGAGCGAACTCTTTAACCAATAGGCTACCCCAACGTCTATTCATGGCAAGGAAGAAATAACTAACGAACCATTTTTGAAGACATCAGACTAATGTTTTATTGTCTGTGGGTTTAGATTATTTCGATATGATAATGCAGAAAAATATAGCAATATTGATATTATTGATTACAATTTATTATTTCGTACATATGTGTTCAGGTTCGAGTCTCTCCTTAAACATTTTGGCTTTTCCGTGAACTCTATATTGACGTGTACTTTCAGTTGTGCCCATTTAGACCGAAAACAAAACAAACAAACAAACGTGTCGACGTTGTAGTACATGACTTTAGACAGATGTTACAAGTCCCTCAATGTCATTTAAAACAGATCTTAGTTCTCACCATCGATACACAAGGAGCTGGAGATATCCCATTTGGATCGACGAAGGAAAGGTTGGAATGTATCGTGAAAAGAGTAATTGAGTATGGTTTTACGCCGCTTTTAGGAATATTACAGCAATATCACAGCGGGGAACACCAGAAATGGGCTTCACACATTGTACCCATGTGGAAAATCGAACCCGGGTCTTCAGCGGGACGAACGCACGCTTAAACCACTATTCACCCCACCGCCCCGTGTCGCGAAAGGAAAAGTTGGAATATGTCGTAATCATCCAAAGTGGATGGGTTCATACAGAATACTCCACATGACATTTATGGGGTGTTCGACGGCTTCTGTCAAAATCATCGTCTATCTATCGTCTATGAACATTTCAAACGGAACCAGCTTTCAACAGCTCGTGGGAAGTCCCGCCATACAATTACAATATATTATACATTTCAGAATTGATTTCGTTCAGTTTTCAAATTTGCAATATGTACTTTAAAAGGCGTACTATGTAATTGCAGTCAAAACTAGTTTGAAACCAGTGTCGTAACGAACGAGAACGCTGGTTCCTGATTGGCCAATGTCGACTTCCTGTCAGTCATTTCATCGGTTGGTCAAAGTCCGCGAAAGATCGTTCTGACGAAACACGTTATCAGGTTTTGGCTGAACGGTATCGAAATCTAAGATCCGGTTTTAATGAGATACCAGAATGAAGTCAGTGATAAGAATCAGAACCCACAAAAGAGTTGTAGAAGAAGGGATCATCTACAACCAAACATGGCTGTGTCGAAAATACGGTTGTCCCGAAGTGAAAACATGGTCTCTGGGTATTTCATTTAATGTTGTTTGCCGGACCTCGGATATCTCGAAGTCTTTACGTATTCGGCACTTGACGTACATGTTTATTTAGTGTAGCATAAATAATTTTCATGAATTTAATTTTCGTAAGATCAAAGTCAAATTTTGCACATTTGTGAGGAATCATTTTACCTACAATCACATAATATCTGTTTAATTTTTCCTTGCTTATTTATCGAATGGCAACAATTTAATCAACATGTGTACAGTGCAGTGAACTCCTCTAACATGGCGGCCTATGGGATTGTGCATTGTGGAACCATACGTAAGTGATAAATGTTATGTCATTAGTTAAATAGTGGTCGGAAAATTGAACTGAAATTATGAGCAGAGCAGAAATGATTCCAAATTTGCCCGTCAAATTTTACAATGATCCATCCTAAACTCACTTCATGAAAATTATTTATGCTACACTGAAGTAACATGTAAATCTATGGAAATTACGTCAAGTGCCGGATACTTTTGGCACGGGTCTGTAGGTCTCTCAACTTCGACACATCCATGGCTGACATGAGGTGTAGGTTTCATGTCTACATAGCAATCATGCAGACTGAATGCCTTCTCCGAACCGCTCAGGGTCCGTGGGGTAGCGTAATGGTTAAAGGGTCTGCTCGTAAAGGGTCTACCCGGGTTCCATTCCCCACATGGTTACGATGAGTGAAGCTGAGCATCAGTTCTAACCCCGTTCTTAACAGGTCATATCGTCGTTGCCAGGGCACATGTACTCGTTTTGTACTTTGCCCAATTTACCTTGAACTTAGCGCATACATAGTGGCTGATTCTGAACAGAGATGTCTCTTAATGGGGTGTTATATTGTCTAATGCGACTACAACACGAGGAATGCCTGTGACGGGGGAAATGAAAAAGAAGATGTTATCTTGCGCGGACACCAATCATGCTCTAATGCCAAGGGAAAAGGGTCACTCAGCTTTAACTGTGTTGTGTGTTGTGATACAAATAGTGTTTGTACACGTTATGTGTTTGTACACTTTGTATAGCATATCTCTATACTTAACATAGTCAGCTGGGCCATCGTGCTATCTGATTGTATGTTATGTGAGATTATTGACTACATATAAATTTGTTTTATATATAAGAAGACCTCACTGGATTTCAAAGAATATGATTCACTGCAGAAGCTACAACTCATCAACAAAAGAAGAAACTGTCATAATGTCAGACGCATGATCTTAATGTATGAGGCATTGTCTTGATGTAGGAAGCATCGTCTTGATGTAGGAAGCATGGTCATGGTGTATGAAGCATGATCTTGGTGTATGAAGCATGGTCTTGGTGTATGAAGCATGGTCTTGGTGTATGAAGCATGGTCTTGGTGTATGAAGCACGATCATGGTATATGAAGCATAGTCATGGTGTATGAAACATGGCCATGATATATGAAGCATGGTCATGATGTATGAAGCATCGTCATGATGTGTGAATCATCGTTGTGATATATGAAGCATTGTTATGATGTGTGAAGCATCCTCATGGTTTATATAGCATTGTCATGGAGTATGAAGCATTGTCATGGCTCATGAAGCATTGTCATGGTGTATGAGGCATTGTCGTTGTGTCTGAAGCTTAACTACGATGTCTGAAGCTTAACTACGATGTGTGAAGCTTAATCACGATGTATGAAGCATCGTCATGATGTATGAAGCATCATCATGATCTATGAAGCATTGTCATGATGTATAAAACATCGTAATGGTGTATGAAGCTTAATCTTGATATATGAAGCATAATCATGATTTATGAAAAATTGCTATGACGTATGAAGCAATGCCATGTTATATGAAGCATCGTCATGATGTATGAAGCATCGTCATGATGCATGAAAAGTCGTCATGATGTCTGAGGCATGGTCATGGTGTATGAAGCATCGTGATGATGTATGAAGCATCGTCATGATGTATGAAGCATGATCATGGTGTATGACGCGTGATCATGATTTATGAAGCATGGTCATGATTTATGAAGCATGGTCATGATGTACGAAGCATGGTCATGGTGTATGAAGCATCGTGATGATGTATGAAGCATGGTCATGTTGTATGAAACATCGTTATGATGTATGAAGCATCGCCATGATGTATGAAGCATGGTCATGGTGTATGAAGCATGGTCATGGTGTATGAAGGATCGTCATTATGTTTGAAGCATCGTTATGATGTATGAAGAATTGTCATGGTGTGTGAAGCATCGTCATGATGTATGAAGCATCATGATGCATGAAACATCGTCGCAATGTATGAAGCATCGTCATGATGTATGAAGCGTTGTCATGATGTATGAAACATCGCCGTGATGTATGAAGCATCGTCATGATGTATGAAAAGTCGTGTATGAAGCATCGTCGTGATGTATGAAGCACGATCATGGCGTGTAGAGCATCGTCATGATGTATGAAACATGGTCATGATGTAAGAAGCACGGTCTTGGTGTATGAAGCACGATCATGGTGTATGAAAAATCGGCATGGTGTATTAAGCATGATCATGGTGTATGGAGTATCGTCATGATGTATGAAGCACGACCATGGTGTATGAAGCATGGTCATGATGCATGAAGCATTGTTATTATGTATGAAGTATCGCCATGGTGTATGAAGCATCGTCATGGTGTATGAAATATCGGCATGGTGTATTGAGCATGATCATGGTGTATGGGGTATCGTCATGATGTATGAAGCACGGCAATGGTGTATGAAGCATGGTCATGATGTATGAAGCATCGTTATTATGTATGAAGTATCTTCATGATGTATGAAGCATCGTCATGATGTATGAAGCATCGTTATTATGTATGAAGTATCGCCATGGTGTATGAAGCATCGTCATGATGTATGAAGCACGGCCATGGTGTATGAAGCATCGTTATTATGTATGAAGCATCGTCATGGTGTATGAAACATCGTCATGGTGTTAAAGGTAACCAACGTCATGATGTAATTAAACATAGCCACGATTTATGAAACATCGTTGTGATTTATGAAACATCGTTATAATATAGGAAATATTTTGATAAAAGTTCGAGGTTAGTGAGTCGAGTAGTTCTCTGCTTTGGAAAAGGGTTTACATGATGTACCAACGATTTTGCTTTAACAGCTTAAACAACTGCCTGTAGCAGCACAAACAATCTGTGAGGCGGAAATGTGTCGACACTTGGAGTATATACACGTATCTATTCTAAAAACATTAGAAAGACTGTGTTCAACTATGACAACTGACCAGCGCTTTAGATCGACCGCCTTGACACACGCTGCATCTGGCCAGATGGTCAATACTTATTTACCAACAATTCAGCAGTTGTTATTGACAAGTCCACGGGCTTCATGATAAACAATACGTTCAACCGTTTGCCCTAGACACTGACAAATCGTTTTGATTTTAACCTAAAACGGTTCCCCATTCGTGGACCTAGCCACATTTATGGCCTGCACATATTAAGAGTTGTGTATGAAATCCAAATATCTTTAAAAGATAATTTTAGCAATTAATGGGTTGTAAATACCACGTCCAATTATACCAGATTGTACACGTGAACTGTACATTTACACACAGAACATACACTGTTCAGATAGGCACGTTTGTTTTGGCTTCAACGTCAATTATGTCCTTTAAATGGCCAGTTAGTACCGGAAGAGTAGTGGCCATTAACTCATTATGTTTAAAATGCCGTTTGAATTAAAATGCAGATGTAATTTAAGTCTTATTTGCTGGTCATAACGTACTCATAAGTGGTACTTGGCTCTGGAAGGGTTATGGCAATGAAAATCAAATGAAGGCTACCCCTGAAATATGATCTGCAATCGGCATCTTTTTAAGTGTAATGACAAAATAACAAAAGTTTGCTTCAAAGAAACAGCCATTGACATCAGACAAATATGGAGAGGTTGATCTTTATCGCCTAATTAGGGGTCAATTATTGCCATTGTAAAACATTTGTATTTGTTCTGACAATATAGCCATTGTTATATATATAAATTCAAAGCAACGGCAACGCGAATTTCGTCTTAGGCTTTTCTACCAAAACAAAATCGACATTGTAAAAAATATCTTTGTCCTTTGGACGTGTAAAAAGAAACAACGCAGTGGCAAGCTTATCGTTGAAGGATTCTATAGACGCGTGAGGATGGATGTCGTGGGATACTTTGTAATAGGTAGGGCAGAAAATTATTAACAACATGTATATTGAAACACTTATTTAGTAATATTTCATGTGCATTACAGCGGGGTGTAAATATAAAGTCTGGACCAAACAATCCCGTGATGGACATCGAGGGCATAGATTTTCGGAGATATAAAACAATCAACAGGGTCACCAAGCCTGATCACTCGATGCTTTTAACGACAGGCATATGTTGTCGGGTCTTGTCTTACTCTGAATCTTCATGGCAAAATAACATAAAGCCATCATTTACATTAAGTGCACGTTGGACGTGGTGTTGAAAACCTGCACATGATAAATATGAATATATATTCTGAATTTCGGAACCGACATCTTCTGGAAATATGTTTTTTAGGTAAGTTGTTAAGTTACCGATCAAGGAATGCTCAGTGTGGAAGATGTATCACAAACAATGCTATTTCCCTATATCACCGAGAGGGTGGAACCGAGTGAGAGAGTGAGTGGGTTTGGTTTCCAACTTTTAACAGATTTCATGGCGTGGCTGTATGTCAGGAGGAAACAAATGATGTTGGACTAAAGTATACCCAGAGGCAAAAGTTATTGTAACATGGAAGTTGTTCATGGTAATCTTGTAATGACGTTTTGGATTTGAACCAGAGCAAGAGAGTATTAAATGGTCGAAGAAACGCAACCAAGCAGAACGAAATCTCGAGAAAGATGGCCAGCAATGTTCAGTTTAAAAGGTCAGACAACCAGACACTTGTCATTTCAACTCAATGCTGCCTTAGGAAGTGCAAAAGTCAGAAAGGCACCTCAGTAAATCTTTCTGAAACAAGTTATACCATGTCTCGGGTGAGGCTCGGTCAGGTTTAACGTCGTACTTGAGAATAATTTATATGACGACGTGCATGCGTGTGTATGTGTATGTGCGGCTGCTTGTACTAGCCCTGACTTTATCTGGTTTCATAGTGCTAGCCCACTGAGATACCATGCCGCAGTTAAGCATGAATACCCCACTCAGACACTTTATACTGACTCCGAGCCGACCAGTCCCTGTTGTACCCAGGCAGGCAGGAAGGGATCAGCAAGTACCATATTTTAACGCTTTTTTGGTATGACGCGGCCGGGGATCGAACCCGCCCACGGAGGCCGTCCGCCTCAGGTGGAATGAGTCAGCGACAGGTATGCTTCAAGGCGTACAAGACACCGAGCCCAACGGCTAATTATGACGCCAGTTCATCGACGTCGACGCCTCCAGTGGAACAGACAACACGTGCGATGGGGAGCTCCTGAGAGGAGAAGACGTCTCTTCGCCGATGAGTCACGTTTCCTTCTTCAACGAGCTGAGAGTAGGACACATGTTTTCAGGCGCACAGGTGAACATCAGACCATGTGTTCTTTAGGTGGATCGTTTAAGACGTTGGGACGTTGTGATCAGGAGAGAATAGAAGCTGCAGGAATGACGCCAGTGATTGCAAATGCTGTGCGATATAGAGAGATTTTGCAAGTAACCATTCTACCGTTTTTCCAACAGAACATCCCTAGAGACGTCTAAACATAACAATACCTGATCACACATTGCTTGGGTTGTTCAGCAGTGTCTTGATCATACGATCCCCTGATTTGTCACCCACTGAACCCGTTTGGGAAGAATTGGAGCAACGTTTACGACGTCATCCGAATCCCCCAACAACAATGCTGGAACTAAGGTGAAGATGCCGGGTGTTCGCGGAAAGGGTAAGCATGTTCTACCCCACATGGACCGCCTCCGTGGGGTAGTGATTAGAGCGTGCGCCCGGAGAGCGGAAGGTCGCGGGTTTGATCCCCGACCGCGTCATACCAAAAGACGTTAAA
>VKKT01000565.1:204379-215473 GCA_008038995.1 Haliotis laevigata | reverse complement strand
GTTACATTGTGTGTATAGATGTAGTCATGTTCCTAAAACAAAACATGTTACATTGTGTGTATGGATGTAGTTATGTTCCTAAAACAAAACATGTTACATTGTGTGTATAGATGTAGTCATGTTCCTAAAACAAAACATGTTACATTGTGTGTATAGATGTAGTCATGTTCCTAAAACAAAACATGTTACATTGTGTGTATAGATGTAGTTATGTTAGTCGGAGATTACATATATGGAAAACAATAAGCTGGAAGCGTCATGACTTTCAGGATTTATTCTAACACCGGTGCTCGTTTACAACCGACTTCCGAGACAGCTTGACACATAATATTTGCAGATGTGTGGGCGTGACTGACTGAGTATGGTTATACGCCGCTTTTAGCAACATTCCAGCAATATCACGGCGGGGGACACTAGATATGGTCTTCACACATTGTACCTATGTCGAATCTTGGTCGTCAGCGTGACACTTTAATTATTAGGCTACCCAACCGCCCCATGTGGGTGTGAATAATGATACAAGTTGTTCACAGGTCAAGAGGGAGACATAAACAAACACAGAGGCCCCCGAGTGACCAGTGAACAACGTATTTATCTCCCGAACACCTCAACGTTAAGTAGGAGGGCTCAGCCAATCAGAAAACGACATTTTTGTGTCAGGTAAGATACGTTTTCTTGTATTACATTATGTTACGCAACAGATTTTCTTGTATTACATTATGTTATGCAACAGATTTTCGTGCGTTACATTGTGGCATACCCGATTTGTGAAAACGTGACCGATTTTGCATATATTTATTAAGTTATGACACTCAAAGCACACTAAGAGCAACATTGAAACGAAACATTTCCAGGGTATGGGTTTTGCCGCCAAATTTAAGGTCGATCATATGAAATAAGTGTAAGTTTCATTCTTTCTGTCACTATTCGTCATAATTCGATATGTTTTGAAGTTCTTTAGATACATCCATCAGGTTCTAATTATTATACTTTAAAAAAACAGGTGTGATTGATGGAGAGAATAAATTAGTTGTTTTGATAGTTTTTTCTTTTCTTCGGGAAAAGATAACTAAACTTCTTTTCATTACTTTCTATTGTGTTCGTAAACACAAGTAGAATACAAATCTGCAGCAAGTACAGAATAGCAACATATACTTTACGTCAAGGCCGATTTTTACTTGCCAATACATCAACCGGGAACGAAGTGTATGTATACACATTACTTGCTTTATCAGCAACGTTTTGTTTGTGAAAATGCGAACGGTGACTGCCCAAATGAATTGTGGATAACGGTCCTTTGAAAAACATTTCAATAAAATGAAGGTCATGTTTGACGTTTATATGGTGTCTGATTAGGGCCATCGCTTATCGCCTTAAAAGCGATTGCCCTAATCAGCCACCATACGTTTACCACCTTGTTGAAAACTACGATCTCGTCGATAAACATAATGTCATAATCAACGCAAAACTAGAAGACGAAGTACAGTAACAGCGTCCTGGGTAAACCAAAGGATACAACTCTGAACAACGACGACAGAGCACCCCTGTTCTTACATGGTTTGTATAAACAAGGAAAGTATAAGATCCTGTTATTTTCACTTGAAATGAAAACAAAAATTCATTATTTTTTCAGAATATCATTAATCTTTCAGTTAATATGAATTGTTTACCTAAACTGTATTTGACATGATTATATAATCATGAGTCTAGTTTTCTTTTTACACCAATGTGACAATAATGCATAAATCACACACATGATAATACAGAAACTGCTGGCTATGTACAGTGTTGTGAATAACGTAGATATCGGCATTCAGTAAGACAAAGAACTGATTAGTGTTGCCGTTAATGTCGTAACAGACACCTCGGGACTTCTTTTTTTCTCAAACGGATTGGAAACGCCGGAATGGTTGAAGACTCACGGGTGTCTGGTTTGTTCAGTCGTTCATGGACTTGTGAAACAAATGCCGAGTGAAGTATCAAAGTTTATCTCGCTGGTGGCGGCTCATGCACAGAGCCGAGAGTCACAAATCAGTTGAAGTCAAGCAACGTTGGTCACAGAGAGCCCTTGGATGGATGACCGTGTTTTGCAGCTTGACCCCTGAGAGTTTCTTGGACTTCAGTCCTGACCCATAATGAAGCATACGTGCCACATGTGGTCTCACCTAAGGTTTGTTCAAAATTGTTGCTGTTCGCCCAGCTGTGAAGAGGTACCCGGTGGGATATGTTTTATGACTGTTAACCTTCTAGCGCCTTACTTTCAGCTCGGTTAACCGGGGTAGTAAAGACTCAGTGCTTTGAGCATGCACAATTGCACTCTTCAAAAACAAAACGCACAGGTGATTTTGAGAATATTGGATTCATGTACCTGCAGAAATATACTATTTCTTTCCAAAACGTCATCTTTGTGTAATTCTAAGCAGCTTCAGCGCCAAAACGCGGCAATTTAACTCTCCCTCCATCCCCTTGTTTTAGAAGCCTTTGAAGAAATATTCGCCAAAACGTCACCAAGAAATCATGCAAGCAAAATGCACGTCCAAGTGAGGGAAAAAGCATACGGTATTGATCACTATAAAAAGGCGAACGCTTTGTTTAATTTTCTCATTCGCTTCACTTTGCATGGGAAAGAGGAAATCATCATGCCACGATTGAGTGCCGCCAATCGAAACATGCAGCTCGGGAGTCGCAGTCATCAGAGCACCATATATGTCGTTGGGACCGTTTCCAGCAGACCAATTGCAATTTCGCCCTAGAAGTAGCCGTCCAAGAGTTACCACTCAAACCCAGGACCGGTATATCCGGATTGCTCACTTGCGTCAACGTCTTGCCATCGACGTGCACGTCAACGTCCAAACACGCCTCAGACACTTGTCATCGCATTGCAGGATGAGTGGGGAAGAATCCCGCAGGAGGGACTTCGTCGACCTATCCAGGCTGTGCCGAGACGGTGCCGAGCAGCAATTGCTGCCAATGGTAGGCATACAAAGTACTGACTTTGACGCCATCTTGTGGAGTAAACAGAAACACGAAAATAAAGGCTGCTGTTGTGTTGGCAAACTCTTTGTCGATAGACGTGTGAAACTTCACCTTTTCACCATTGATATAACATGAAATAAGTGCACTTAAATTAACGCAATAAATTCTTCTAAAATTGCTTACTCTTCTTTTTTTGAAGAGTGTATAGAACCATGAAAGTAGCATTTTGAATTTTGTGAGATTCTTAGTCAGAAACTGAGATTTAAATTCTGTACAAATGGGATCAAATTGTGACGTCTTGATATTGTGCATTTCACTAATACGTTTGAATAGACCGAAGACTCGATTCCCCACATAGGAACAATGTCTAAAGCCCATTTCTAGTGTCCCCCCGTCGTGATATTGCTGGAATATTGCTAAAATGAGCGTTCAACTAAACGCTTGCTTTGGAATAACATCATCAGTCACACTGTAATATGTAATGGGGAATACCATACTACGGGATGATACAATTGTAACTACTTTGGGGATTACAAACATTGGAAAACAACGCAGTGAAACTGTATACCCGAGGCTGTTGTTGTGTTGGCGAACACTTTGTCCATAGACGTGAATGTTCACCTTTTGACCATTAACATTTCATGAACTATTAATATTAAACTAACGCAATATAAATAAAAGGCTTATGCGTTTCTGTTTTTGCAGAGTCTAAATGGATACAGACGCTTTGCAGATGCCCATTATTTAACTAACATATGAGTCGGTTAAAATTAAAATGCCAACATCTTTCTTTTCTGAATAAAAGCGACACTGCCCTTTCCACAAGACAGTTTACCTAAAGCAGATTCGACTATATCACGAGCATGTGTTTATGAAGCACTATCAAAATAGTGATGATCCTAGGTGTTCCTGCTCCTCAGATGGCACCTGTCATAAACACATGCAAAGGCCAGTCAACTGTTCAGTTTAAGCAAATCTTGAACGTATGGTACCAATCAAACAAAGACACTACATCGAACATAATTTGTGTCGCTGCTACGTCAGATTTTGAAATTTATTCCCCATTTCTACCATAAAATCTTTTGTACGCATTACTGAGGCCTTGAATGTTGTAACCTTGATCCAAGAGCACATTTCATATCTCTTGAGTTAATCTCTCTTAATACTGTACATTAAACAGATTATCCATAATTGTATGTTGGGGTGTTGGAGTAGCCCAGTGGTTAAAGCATCCACTCAACACGTTGAAGACCCGGGTTCGATTCCCCACATGGGTACAGTGTGTGAAGCCCATTTCTGATGTCCCCCGCCGTTATATTGCTGGAATATTACTAAAAGAAGCGTAAAACCATTCACTCACTTACTCTTGCTTAACCTTACATACATTGTAAAACAATATGTGGGGAAGGTCGACCATCTGGAATCTCTCATCGATTCTCCAACGTTCTGAAACGTGCGGGTGGCCCAGTACATAACTCGTTGCTCGTCGGTTCGAGCATACACATGGGTACATTTCGTGAAAGCCATTATTGACGAGTTCCAATTAAACGTTACATCGGCAAATTTCAGTCATATTGCGATTACCTTTTTATGTGTTCCGGTTTTGAGATAGCTGGAAGATTTGCTGAATGTTCATTACACTTCACATTTCTAAAATACTGACGATAAAAATAGTAATGAACTTGTTTTTCACATTTCCCCACAAAATACGGGAGACAATGTACGTATCCACTGGGCAACTCAAACATAAAAAATGTTGTCATTATAAACACTTGAATTTGAAAATATCAAGGTAATTAATTTTTTGAAAGAATTATGTCCGAAAAATGACGTGCTGATTTGAATCGAGTTTAATCAACAGTTCCCATGTTAACTGACTAATTGCAAAACCGCAATCCAATTTGTTCATTGTTATCGTGCATCAACATTGCGAAACGTCAACAGAGGACTGGAGTTTATTCCATACATCTCGCGTGTCTCATCAGCCTCTTAACCCACGGGCAAGCCTCCAAACTCTGGTAAATCGAATACCGATCCCGTTCCGTGTTTCTTTTCATCGTTGTAAACAACTCACATGATGTGCGACCTCGCCCGCGACGACTTGTAATTATTTCAGTAAATAATACCTTTGTACAGTGTGTGAATACGACTTGTGATGTTTTGTCTGAAACGATCGTTCGTTTTTATTGTGAGCTTCAGTCTGAGTCCAAGATGGCGTCGATATCACGTGACATCACGTGACGCAACATATTGTCTTCCCAATTGACATCGGCATCCTCAACGCCTTACGGAGATGCGACTTGACTGATTTAAGTATAGAAATAGCTTTACGTCCTAAGGGAAAAAGGGTTAGATTCAGTTTTTCAATAGATTAGTACAAAAACTCTATCCATGAATAACAAAAAAGAGATTAAATGTCGGAAAAGCCTTCGGTTGAAAGCAACACTAGACAGATGCGCATATCGCCATCATTGACTTCTCGGAGACACAGCAAATGTTACTGTAAGTTCAAGCTATAAATACACGTCATTGTTCTCGTATTATCATGACAAATTAAGAGCCATGGTAAGGCATTGAAACATGAAATATTGGTCACAATATTAAATCACTATGCCGGTTTTCACTAACCTTCCCTTATAAGGTCGCTCAGTGGGTTGAATATGATGCAATCGCTCTGTAGAGCTGCAAACGTGAGTTTTAATCACAAATTAACACTGATTACAGCCTATCTTAAGAAATATACGGAATATAAGTTAGACTTTAGTACACTTGGCTTGCATTCATACATTGGTTTATCCCTTTGTTTCCGACGCACAAATCTGGCCCCTTTTGTCCAAATTCTAAACAGAATTCAACCTTGGTCTACCTTTTCAACCGACCTTACCCAGGTCCATCCTTTCAACCGACCTCGACCAGGTCCATCCTTTCAACCGACCTCACCTAGGCCCATCCTTTCACCTGACCTCACCCAGGTCCATCCTTTCAACCGACCTCTCCAGGTTCATCCTTTCACCTGACCTCACCCAGGTCCATCCTTTCAACCGACCTCTCCAGGTTCATCCTTTCAACTGACCTCACCCAGGTACATCCTTTCAACCGACCTCTCCAGGTCCATCCTTTCACCTGATCTCACCCAGGTCCATCCTTTCAACCGACCTCACCCAGGTCCATCCTTTCAACCGACCTCACCCAGGTCCATCCTTTCAACCGACCTCTCCCAGGTCCATCCTTTCACCTGACCTCATCCAGGTCCATCTTTTCAACCGACCTCACCCAGGTCCATCCTTTCAGCCGACTTCTCCCAGGTCCAGCCTTTCAACTGACCTCAACCAGGTCCATCCTTTCAACCGACCTCACCCAGGTCCATCTTTTCAACCGACCTCACCCAGGTCCATCCTTTCAACCGACGTCACCCAGGTCCATCCTTTCAACCGACCTCACCAGGTCCATCCTTTCAACCGACCTCACCCAGGTCCATCCTTTCAACCAACCTCTCCCAGGACCATCCTTTCACCTGAACTCATCCTCGTTCTTTTTTCAACAGGTCTCACTCTCCGTCTACCTTTACAACCGATCTTTCCCCCTTGGTGTAGGTCCTCAGGGTGTATCGTCTCCATCAACCTCTATTAGTAACCATAAGCTTGACATTATTATTAAATATGTTATATGTTGCCAGGTTTCCCAACTTATTTTTTCACTTATTTAAGTGATGAGACAAAATCAGACTAAGCGGACATAAAATATCGTCACGATTACATAGCATCACTCATCGTGAGTTTGCCGGCGGTTTACTTCACATGAAGTTACACTTGTGAGGTGACAAATCCCGTCAGTAACCTCCCTATATTTACCCCCTTTCTCCCTTCCCCAAACCCCGCCCAATTACAGTTTTTAAAAAAATTATCAACACTGTTGCAATCAGGCCCCACTGACCTAAGAGGCTGCAGTACCTGACCGAACTCTTCATATAAAACAAACACTTTCATTTGTCAGAAAATGTAGTTTATTGTGAATAATGTAGTACAGATCATAGGGATCCTCACAAATTTGAAAGTACGGGACCGAGAGGGAATGTACGGCCGACAGTTAGACGCGTATTTCGAATTCTATCCTCAAGAATAACTGGCCGACCTCTTTGTGTATCTCAGTATCCGTGTTCGGAGTGCATAAGTGACAGGGGCTTTGGAGTACCCTGTGGTTAAGCGTCAGCTCGTCACACCCGGGTTCGATTCCCCACATGGGTAAAATGTGAGTAGCCCATTTCTGTTGTCCCCCGCCATGATATTGCTTGAATATTGCTAAAGCCTCACTTACTGACACACATATTCATCATTATATGGCTGAAATATTGCCGATGTGACTTTAAATCTTAACTCACTCACTCATCATTATAAGTTCCATTGTGCAGCAAAGCACCATTATAGTTAATATTGGGTTTACTCATCTCTTTTACTCAATGTTTACAAATATACAGTATGTAGTTTGGTGAGGTCCGCACAGTGAAAGTTTCCATCTATATGACGATCAGTTGATTAGTGGTCTCTTACGACAAGACCGATATGCTAAATTGAAAAGATTCTTTCAAAACCTGACCAAAGGTAACTGCTTGAGTGCGCAACTTTTCTTCTATTGGCAATGCACATCCTCTTCCGTATCAAATGTTACCCCACTAAGCGCGATATAGACAATGCTTTTCACGGAATTGGATTGTCGTAGTTGTCTTCCTGCGAGGTCGGAGGCGACTAACGGGATCGGGTATTTAGGCTCACTGACTTGGTTGACACATGTCAATGCTCATGATGTCAATCACTTGATTGTCTGTGATTTACATACAGCTGTCATAAATCTGTAATATTGCTGAATGCGGCGTTAAATAACAAACAAACAAAATAAAGTCCATTCTCGTTGAATGGTTATGTCATCACGGAGGGCAGCCGAGGACCAGTATCACGTAGGGGTAACCGAGGACCAGCATCACTGAGAGGTAACCGAGGACCAGCATCACAGAGGGGTAACCGAGGACGTGCATCACGGAGGGGTAACCGAGGACCAGCATCACAGAGGGGCAACCGAGGACCAGCATCAACAGAGTCAACCGAGGACCAGCATCACGGAGGGGTAACCGAGGACCAGCATCACAGAGGGGCAGCCGAGGACCAGAATCACGGAGGGGTAGTCGAGGACCAGCATCAAGGACCAGCATCAACAGAGTCAACCGAGGACCAGCATCACGGAGGGGTAACCGAGGACCAGCATCACAGAGGGGTAACCGAGGACCAGCATCACAGAGGGGCAACCGAGGACCAGCCTCAACAGAGGCAACCGAGGACCAGCATCACGAAAGGGTAACCGAGGACAGGCATCATGGACCAGCAACACGGAGGGGCAACCGAGGACCAGTATCACGATGGGGTAACCGAGGACAAGCATCACGGAGGGCCTACCGAGGACCAGCATCACGGAGGGGTAAACAAGGACCAGCATCACGGGGGTGGGGAAAACGAGGACCAGCATAACGAAGGGGCAACAAAGGGCCAGCATCACGGAGGGGTAAACGAGGACCAGCATCACGAAGGGGCCACCGAGGACCAGCATCACGGAGGGGTAAACGAGGACCAGCATCACGAAGGGGCTACCGAGGACCAGCATCACCAAAGGGTAAACGAGGACCAGCATCACGAAGGGGCTACCGAGGACCAGCATCACGGAGGTGTAAACGCAGACCTGCAGCACGGACTGGCAACCGAGGACCAGCATCACGGAGGGGTAAACGAGGTCCAGTATCACAGAGGGGCAACTGAGGACCAACATCATTGTTAGTCTTAGACTTGTTCATAAACTTACTTTCAAACCGATAGGAGATACGCACATCTTAGGGCCACTCTAGAATCTTACAGGCCAAGAACTTTCGCCCCCAAGCTATTGGTAATCCCCCTTCGTGCTTTATCATGACCTCAGCAGTTGCCACATTTGTAATCATGACACCAATCACATTCGCATCGGGATTGCTTTATGTTCTTGTTAACCTTCTTCCGACGGACACGTTTTTTACTACCGATCCTATTAAAAAAATATACGGACCCTCGTTCCTAAAAGGTGTGGAATAAAACAGCTTAAAGGAACAGCTTGACGATGGGATTTAACTGCCATCAGGACCGCAAATGCTTTATCTGGACAGACTTACCATTTAATCACAATCTCCTTCCAGTTCCAGATCTGCAGAGTTCCCCATGTTGTGGGAGACTCGTTGTATCTATGTTGTAGGCGTAGTATTTGCACGCATTTTGAAAGACGTAAAAGGGAAACTGTTGTCGCAAAAATGAAAACAAATATCGACACTGCAACCTAAAAAGACATAGTGTACTTGTAATATCGTTAAGCACAAAATAAAATATTCAATTTCTTCAGTGCCACCATCAGTTAATAAAACAACACCAACAGCATGACATGAACCATTCGTGTGGAGATATTTAATAGTGATTAATCGTCACGTTTAGCAAATTTTTAATTCAAGCAAGAAAAAATATATGCTAAAATAGCCCATAAATAAGGAAACATTGAAAACCACAGTCAAATAAACATTAATCCTATTTTTCGAAACGTTCGTTTGGAACTTAGTAAATCGCAGCTCGTGAACCCAGGTTAACTAAGTTGCAATGTGACTCTCATGAATCATTGAGATGAAGTAGTCTCCATTATGACCTTGAGATTATATACCCGTGAACGTTCGGGTTAGAATTGGTCTTCAGCAACCGTAGCTTGTCGGGATCGGGTGGTCAGGCGCGCTGACTTGGTTGTCACATGTCATCGTATGGCAGTAGATTGATGACATTTCCTAATCTGACGGATCAATATTCAAAAACTATGTTCCACAGAGTTCGCTAATTTGACTTGTACCATACCTGGGGCAATATATTCCCTCCTCTTCGCGAACACGTGGTATCATCACTGTTTAATGGTAGGTATTGTCCAGATGTTCATGATTTCGTTCATGTACAGCATTCATAAATGATTGCTTATGAACCTTCATGGAAACTCTCTTCTGTCTCTTAAATTTGCACATTCCGCTAATTGGCTAATTTTTACCCAAGTCTGGTAAATGATATTTACAAACGAAAAGAGCTGTAAGAAGCATTTTTAACGGTACATATAGATATGATACATTTCACTGCAAGTTGTCAACACTTGTTAACTTATTTGATGTCTTATGACACCATTGGCGGTGGGTAAGCCTTGAGGTTAAAGCCTTTGCTCGCAACGCCGAAGACCCGGGTTCGATTCTCCGCATGAGTAGAATGTGTGAAGCCCAATTCTGGGTTCTCATTTGGAATATTACTAAAAGCTGCGTAAACAATACTCACTCAGGCTCACTACTAGGACACACTTGTGTACAATCTCAATGTGTCTGTAATAGAGAAATTCAGTGATTTTACGCCGCTTTTAGCGGTAACCACATGAAGAATAGCTACCACAGATTTCTGCTTTGACGACATAAACCCCCCAGTCATGTAACGAGAGCTCTGTTCCACAACGCAGTCTTAGCGCTAAGGTGACTATGATCATATCTCCCATATGTTAAAATAGGCTAACGATCATCGACGTGCTGGGGTCTCTGTATGGAACGGGGCCAAGGTCCTCAGCTGAGATTTGTAGCCCAAAATTAGTTAATGTATCGTATATCGACTTATGACGACCTCGCATCGCTGAATCGTTGCTCGAAGAACAACGTTTGCGTTCAACTTAATATATAGGAAACCAGCAATGTATATACTTGAAAAATCGTTTTGAACAATGTTGCGAATCTGTTACTTAGCTGCAACCGAAACCCTGGTCCAAGAAACCAAAGGAACTTTGATGCGAGGCATCAACACATCGTCAACACAGCGCGATGTCTTCATGAAAATGGGAAGCAAATTAAATGTACAATAAAACGTTTTTCCCAAAATCAACACAGGCAAGATAATTTGAACAATGTTGGTTTCATTTCATTCCCTGTTTTACAATGGCTCCTGTGTTTGACTACTATGCCATTACATTACATATTGAAGTCTTCACTTGCCATTACATTACATATTGAAGTCTTCACTTGCCATTACATTACATATTGAAGTCTTCACT
>VKKT01000565.1:164807-176115 GCA_008038995.1 Haliotis laevigata | reverse complement strand
GTGATGTTGCTGGAATATTGCTAAAAGCGGCGTAAAACCAAACTCACTCAGTCAGTAAGTCATAATTATGTGTTTAAACTTATTTCACATACCACTCTGAATATAGTGATTATTTGAAATGTTAAAAATGGTTTGACATTCACCAAATATGATCAGGATATAATCCCTTTCTTTTCCGTTTTCACAATTTTTCCTCGCGACTTTTCTGTACAATATATTTTCATTTTTTTAAAAGAAAACATCCCCATGAAGTTGGCATGGTGCTAACGTTGCTTGCAGTCTGTGGCAACCCGTGTCATGTCGGTAAAGAACGACCTACAGAATATATTTATATAGTGTTATTTCCCTCAGAAAATGTTGTCACTTTCAAGGTCGCCTTTCAATGCTGCGATAAACTTTTCGATGAGCATTATTTCAAATTCCATATGGTTCCTCTGGTTCAATAAGCGTAGACATGATTTACTGTTGAGCTTTGGCTGATAAACATATTTACCGTCGGTAATATAATGAAGTGTGTAAAGAAGCTCTGTTCTGAAATAAACTTTCCCGTTGACTCCAGTCTGATCAATGGCACAATTGGGATAACAGGGATATTTGTGGCGACAACTGATTATTTAGTTATTTATACTTCGTTTTCTTAACTGACCTTTTATCATTTAACTATAGAATTATGTTTAAAAGGATCTTTGCTCTTTTAAGACTCGTCTGAGGTCATTTGTTTATTAACAAAACAAGTGCAATATTTCTTACACAATCAGTACTTTAGTATTCTACTTACAAAGTAATTTGGAACACCTTACACCATAAGCACTTTTGAGGGAGAGATTTGTCCAGTATCGTTAGGAGCAACATTTCAGTTACATCAGGCAGGCAGCTCCCAAAGCCTCTATTCAAAGCATAAGTTTGTACAATATGTTCTCGTATTCTATGCTAACAAATTACTTGACTCTTAGTACTAGTGCTACATGTGTAGCTTAACGCGCAAACCAAACACATTGTATATGAGATAAACGCTGATAAAACCATAAAGAAAGAACGTCATCAGTATGCCACATTTATATATATGTTGGGTATCGAAGGTGTGTAACTCAGACAAAGCAAGCAAGAAAAATGACCCTAACCCTGCAAGCCCATTTTTATGCAAAAGATATTACATCACCGTCTAGAAATTTTAAGCACCTAGTTGCCCCTCAATTCTGAAAGAAATCCCAAACGCTCTGTGATTAGTTTTTTTCCTGATTTATGGCAGAATCTCTTTTAATGCAGCAGTAAATTGTCATTATTTAATCGTCAAATCTTTGATGAAACTTTTGCAGAGTATCCAAAATACCTGATCTTGTAACTATCCAATAACATACTTTATGATTTATGAATGAGGTTAAGGTGAGATTGAACCTAGATTAGAAACATAAATCAGTCTTCAAATAAAGTCATATATCGGAGAATGGTATCATTTCCGATAGTATCTCTAAAAATACTCTGATCTTTCACGGTTCCGAAAGAAGTATTTGTGGATATTTATAAGTTCAATAAAAGTCAGAAGCGTGATCATATCCAGTAATGCATAAATTCCACCAAAGCGCCATCTATAGCAGAGATGGTGATGAAAATAGTAAAAGAAGTTAATTGTTACATTTACAACTACAGAACTATTCAACGCTGCCAAAGTACAGACATTTAAAGTGAAGTGATTAACGTCATTTTCGTTGCACAATTATGACATTAAAATGGGACAATTTCGGAGATCTTACAACCCTCACAGTATTGTATAAACGTGTAGTGATGAAACAAAAAGAATATAATTCCTCTTCATACGAATACATTTGGTTACTTGAGTACTTGTCATATTTTACAGATCTTGTCTGCACAATAGGATCCTTAACATGCACGTAATGTCTCCTTTAACTGTGTTAAGTGCTCATTTTATCGTCGTGATCGTCCAAATGAGTCTTCCTTCTTGAGAGATTTCTTGTGCATGTGGAAAAGGCTGTATCTCTTTTATGATTTTCGTCTTTACGTCTTAGGAGTTAAATTGTAATGAACATAATTTTTATAGCTGATAGGTCTGCCACAAGAAGCTCCTTGTCGTAACTATAAATGAGTATTTCTTATGCATCTCCCTTGTTTTGAACACCCCCTTCTCTGGGTGTGTTGTGAAATGTCCGACTGTGCATGTGGCTTTTTGTGATTTGTCAAGTGATTTTGTGTTGAGTGCAATGACTATACAAACATTCTCATTTACGTTGTTCCTTGGTTTGAACCATATGTACAGCCTTAATTAGGCAAGGGTTAACACCACCAATGTTGACTGTTGTGGTTCTTATCACATTCATCCTTCTTTTCGATAGTTAAACCTCAGTATTTGTCTGTTTCTGGATGGTTGATTCAAACTATTTAAAAGACATAATGTAAAATGTTATTCAAACTTTAAACGTCTTTACCTCAAAGCATGATGCCCAATATGCGAGTCATACCTATCTGTCATGTTTTCCCCCCAAAAAACAATTTAGCCAACAGCATCCTTTTTAAATACTTCTAACCGACCACTTTCGCTTTCTGACAAAGAAATATGAATTAAGATTCTTTGTAATTTGTACTAGTAAGTTTGAATTAGCCGTGTACATTTGACGCAAAATATTAGAATGTTTGACATTTTAGTCGTTATGTCAAGTTTAATATTGATGTAACTCGTCAACGCCAGGGGATACACAGTACTGAATATCTGCGGAAACCATCAACAGTAAGATGCAGATAACAATAATATTCAATAATAACACCAGGTGCTCGGGTATACCTGTCCTGTTCTGTGAGTTGTCCGAGGAACTTACATGCAACCATCGTCATACATCTCCTGGTGAAAACCGGCAGCATCCTACCAGACCTCTTGGGCCAATGTTTTTCTTCTCACCGTCTTGTTCCAGTGTTTCTGTTCTCACCCCGGGGGCCTTTTGGTGAAGCCAGACTGTAGAAATAAGAGGCAATTGGGCAGTGTTTTAGCTGTTGGAGGTTACTAAACCTCCTTTTGTCAGCAATCAAAGACTTCAGTATTCTTCTTCCTTCAGTATGCAATATTCCTTTATACTTTGAAGAAGGACTTCACTACTCAATATTTGGTTCCATCAATGTTATTGTTCGGGATTAGCCTTGATGGTACTGTCAACGATGTAGACAAAATCCATTTTAACTTATGTGGCAAAATTATTGGGCGTAATGGTTTGAGAATTTCCCCAGTCATGGATATAATGTAAATGGGTGGTACAACATTTCTTCCGTGAAGAGTTATTAAGCTTGAAGCAAGACCTTAGTTTATTTGTATTTCAAAGCATATATCGCCTTCTATAAAGAAGATGGATTAATCGTATCGATGAAATATATCTGTGAGATACTGACCTATTTCTTAGGAAACACACATTTCGTTTTCACGATAGGAAATGAAAATGGAAAACAATACGATAGATTCTCGAATGAAATGGTTAACTATTTACAAACACGACACTCTTTGATTTCAATGAAAATTTCGCCAACGTAAATGAATCTAACTTTTATGCGTGGTATAATTGTCAAAACGTTATTCTCTGTAGTGACATTCATTAATAACACACAATCCTAACAGCTCTATAAAGTTATATGTTTTAAACATTGTATTAATCTGCAGTTTTGCCAACGGTATGATATTGTTTATGCACGCCCTTGATACAAAGGTGCATTGTTGTATTCTAAATAGTCGCCAGAGGGTGGCAGCTGAATAAATGAGTTTGTGACAGAAACTAGTAGGTGCACTTGAATTTGAAACTTGTGGCATATGCTCATCATTTCTGACTTACACAATATCCAGGATGTTTGCATCTTTGGCGGCCTGTGCATGTGTTTTCTCTCACTTGATATGGACCTAACACCTCGGGGTTACCTCATAAACAGTTAACTTTCTTGGAGGATCAGTATTCTGGAATACATTCAGTAATTGTTAATGAACTGCCACTCTTGCCGCAGTACAAGATTATTAACCTTTGAAAGAGTCCTTACCACATCTCTTGACCAGTGAATTTAACATAAAGTGAAACAAGTAAGCAAAAACAACCAGAGTTAAACTGTTAAAATTAGGCTGTGGTACCAAAGTACATTAATCTATCCGAAATGAACACTGTTTCGTATTTATTTGCAAATTAGAACATTAATTAACCGGAAATCAGTCTGTCAAAGAATTCAGTTTGAAACAAACAACAAAGAAATCGGATATAATTAATTAAGTATTGGTATTCTAATTTCATCTAAGTTTATAAGTCAAAATACATCACTACTAAAGAATTACAACGTCAGTACAAAATATTGTGCCAATTCAAAATTCACAGGCAATATACTATAAAAGCAGTGATTATAGTAAATAAAGACTGAGATGGTAAAAAATACAGCAATTCAACAGTGGTCGAGCTTCAAAGTAGTGGTCCGTGGATGAAATCCAGGTTGAAAAGTGGCCTTCACAGGAATAATAGTGTTCTTGTAATGTGAGATGTGATGTGTCTCTGGGTCAGACAACACTGGAATATTCCGGAATGCGCCAAGACGTTTCCTCACCGTATTGTCTCATAATATGGAAATCGAGTGCGGCGTAAAACTCAACTCGCTCGCTAATATGGAAATCAGCGCACTACTGTTCTCTGCATCTCAACAGAAACAATGTAACACAATAACTCTATTTCCAGTCAATAACATTGCCACAGTAAGCTAACAGCTTATTTTAATAATGACATTTCACTTTCTGAAGACTAGGATTCTCTAGTTTTGTTAACTATTGTCTGATATAGTTCGTATCAGCCTTTGTGTGAAAGGCTGCAGTGTTTAAAACCAAAGAACCAAGGAGAAACTGCATCCCTGACGGCGACTCCATCAAGTGTACAAGTTACCGGCTGTCTAGCAAGCTGGTCGTAAGTGGCGACGGAAATTATTTGCTTTTCAGGCTCGCTGACTTAGTTGATGCATGTCATCGTATCAGACTCGTGTAGATCGATCATCATGATGTCATTCACTGGACTGTTTGGTCCAGTATTACTTATTTACAGTCCGCGGTCATGGAACAGGACCATACCTCATCAATAAACTGCTACTTTCAATGGTTTGTCTCAATCTCAGATGTATTGCAAAAATGTAATTTACTTTTAGACAAATCAATATAATATGGATTATTAGTAAAAACAAGTAAAAGAAAGATTTTTTTCAAAAACTTTCTTTGGTTTACACTTCCAGTAAATATAGCATGATTATGGTAGGAAGAGTATCTAAATGTCTTGGATGCACCGCTAAAGGAACAGCACACAAGCGATATTAGTATTTCCGAAGGCTCCTTATTTGGAGGACTTTGTGATGTGAGTATTGTTTGGAAATGGTGAATGTAACACAAAGAGGAAACATTGTTATTAGTGACCTTCCCTTGAAATTTCGTCAATGCAAACATTTGGGCCCGTAAAGACAAATAAAATGAGTCTGAACTATGCAAATACATGTATATTATGTACAGAGGAGGTACTGGTAGCCTCGTGCACCTTCAGAATAACTCACAGTGAGCTCCTTGTGCTTTTCCCCATTGTTGAGATGTCGTTTATATTTTCCTGAAATTTGGTTAATTCAAATTTCTTTCACGTATCATTGTAGGCCAAACTATGGTGACATTCAACAGAAAAAAGGGCAAAGAAAAATTAAAACATGTGAACTGCTTGAATTGCATTCATGTGTCTCTAAAAAGTGTAAGGCCTTCATGCCAAATTTATCTTAAGAAAGCGTATTTTTGCATTGATTATGACTGTGTCGTCATTTGTCTGGGCCTGGAAGCAAAGTTGCGTTGGTTGCCTGACAGTCTGTTTCACGCAAACCCGAATCATTTATGTCAATTAGGGGCGGTTGGGTAGCCAAGTGGTCCAAGCGCTCGCTTGTCACGCCGAAGACTCGGGTTCGATTCCCCATATTGCTAAAACTGGTGTAAAACTAAAGTCACTCACTATGTCAAGTAGGACCTACCGAAGGACCTATGCTAGGATTTGCTCGCTTAGAATATGTAGTTACGTTCCAGGTGGCATTCCATGATCACTCCAGCGATAAGGAGCATTACTTCGCATTCCAGGGTTGCTGTGGTTCTTGTTCAATAAAGAGAGACGTGCTGCAGAGATATGGCTGATAAACATATTTACCGTCGGTAATGAAGTGTGTAAAGAAGCTCTGTCCTGAAATAACATTCCCGTGGACGCCAGTCTGAGCAATGGCACGTTGGGACAACACGGATATTTGTGGCGACATTTGATTATTTATTTATTGATAATACGTTTACAGAATCAATTGATCNTTCTGTGAGTTGTCCGAGGAACTTACATGCAACCATCGTCATACATCTCCTGGTGAAAACCGGCAGCATCCTACCAGACCTCTTGGGCCAATGTTTTTCTTCTCACCGTCTTGTTCCAGTGTTTCTGTTCTCACCCCGGGGGCCTTTTGGTGAAGCCAGACTGTAGAAATAAGAGGCAATTGGGCAGTGTTTTAGCTGTTGGAGGTTACTAAACCTCCTTTTGTCAGCAATCAAAGACTTCAGTATTCTTCTTCCTTCAGTATGCAATATTCCTTTATACTTTGAAGAAGGACTTCACTACTCAATATTTGGTTCCATCAATGTTATTGTTCGGGATTAGCCTTGATGGTACTGTCAACGATGTAGACAAAATCCATTTTAACTTATGTGGCAAAATTATTGGGCGTAATGGTTTGAGAATTTCCCCAGTCATGGATATAATGTAAATGGGTGGTACAACATTTCTTCCGTGAAGAGTTATTAAGCTTGAAGCAAGACCTTAGTTTATTTGTATTTCAAAGCATATATCGCCTTCTATAAAGAAGATGGATTAATCGTATCGATGAAATATATCTGTGAGATACTGACCTATTTCTTAGGAAACACACATTTCGTTTTCACGATAGGAAATGAAAATGGAAAACAATACGATAGATTCTCGAATGAAATGGTTAACTATTTACAAACACGACACTCTTTGATTTCAATGAAAATTTCGCCAACGTAAATGAATCTAACTTTTATGCGTGGTATAATTGTCAAAACGTTATTCTCTGTAGTGACATTCATTAATAACACACAATCCTAACAGCTCTATAAAGTTATATGTTTTAAACATTGTATTAATCTGCAGTTTTGCCAACGGTATGATATTGTTTATGCACGCCCTTGATACAAAGGTGCATTGTTGTATTCTAAATAGTCGCCAGAGGGTGGCAGCTGAATAAATGAGTTTGTGACAGAAACTAGTAGGTGCACTTGAATTTGAAACTTGTGGCATATGCTCATCATTTCTGACTTACACAATATCCAGGATGTTTGCATCTTTGGCGGCCTGTGCATGTGTTTTCTCTCACTTGATATGGACCTAACACCTCGGGGTTACCTCATAAACAGTTAACTTTCTTGGAGGATCAGTATTCTGGAATACATTCAGTAATTGTTAATGAACTGCCACTCTTGCCGCAGTACAAGATTATTAACCTTTGAAAGAGTCCTTACCACATCTCTTGACCAGTGAATTTAACATAAAGTGAAACAAGTAAGCAAAAACAACCAGAGTTAAACTGTTAAAATTAGGCTGTGGTACCAAAGTACATTAATCTATCCGAAATGAACACTGTTTCGTATTTATTTGCAAATTAGAACATTAATTAACCGGAAATCAGTCTGTCAAAGAATTCAGTTTGAAACAAACAACAAAGAAATCGGATATAATTAATTAAGTATTGGTATTCTAATTTCATCTAAGTTTATAAGTCAAAATACATCACTACTAAAGAATTACAACGTCAGTACAAAATATTGTGCCAATTCAAAATTCACAGGCAATATACTATAAAAGCAGTGATTATAGTAAATAAAGACTGAGATGGTAAAAAATACAGCAATTCAACAGTGGTCGAGCTTCAAAGTAGTGGTCCGTGGATGAAATCCAGGTTGAAAAGTGGCCTTCACAGGAATAATAGTGTTCTTGTAATGTGAGATGTGATGTGTCTCTGGGTCAGACAACACTGGAATATTCCGGAATGCGCCAAGACGTTTCCTCACCGTATTGTCTCATAATATGGAAATCGAGTGCGGCGTAAAACTCAACTCGCTCGCTAATATGGAAATCAGCGCACTACTGTTCTCTGCATCTCAACAGAAACAATGTAACACAATAACTCTATTTCCAGTCAATAACATTGCCACAGTAAGCTAACAGCTTATTTTAATAATGACATTTCACTTTCTGAAGACTAGGATTCTCTAGTTTTGTTAACTATTGTCTGATATAGTTCGTATCAGCCTTTGTGTGAAAGGCTGCAGTGTTTAAAACCAAAGAACCAAGGAGAAACTGCATCCCTGACGGCGACTCCATCAAGTGTACAAGTTACCGGCTGTCTAGCAAGCTGGTCGTAAGTGGCGACGGAAATTATTTGCTTTTCAGGCTCGCTGACTTAGTTGATGCATGTCATCGTATCAGACTCGTGTAGATCGATCATCATGATGTCATTCACTGGACTGTTTGGTCCAGTATTACTTATTTACAGTCCGCGGTCATGGAACAGGACCATACCTCATCAATAAACTGCTACTTTCAATGGTTTGTCTCAATCTCAGATGTATTGCAAAAATGTAATTTACTTTTAGACAAATCAATATAATATGGATTATTAGTAAAAACAAGTAAAAGAAAGATTTTTTTCAAAAACTTTCTTTGGTTTACACTTCCAGTAAATATAGCATGATTATGGTAGGAAGAGTATCTAAATGTCTTGGATGCACCGCTAAAGGAACAGCACACAAGCGATATTAGTATTTCCGAAGGCTCCTTATTTGGAGGACTTTGTGATGTGAGTATTGTTTGGAAATGGTGAATGTAACACAAAGAGGAAACATTGTTATTAGTGACCTTCCCTTGAAATTTCGTCAATGCAAACATTTGGGCCCGTAAAGACAAATAAAATGAGTCTGAACTATGCAAATACATGTATATTATGTACAGAGGAGGTACTGGTAGCCTCGTGCACCTTCAGAATAACTCACAGTGAGCTCCTTGTGCTTTTCCCCATTGTTGAGATGTCGTTTATATTTTCCTGAAATTTGGTTAATTCAAATTTCTTTCACGTATCATTGTAGGCCAAACTATGGTGACATTCAACAGAAAAAAGGGCAAAGAAAAATTAAAACATGTGAACTGCTTGAATTGCATTCATGTGTCTCTAAAAAGTGTAAGGCCTTCATGCCAAATTTATCTTAAGAAAGCGTATTTTTGCATTGATTATGACTGTGTCGTCATTTGTCTGGGCCTGGAAGCAAAGTTGCGTTGGTTGCCTGACAGTCTGTTTCACGCAAACCCGAATCATTTATGTCAATTAGGGGCGGTTGGGTAGCCAAGTGGTCCAAGCGCTCGCTTGTCACGCCGAAGACTCGGGTTCGATTCCCCATATTGCTAAAACTGGTGTAAAACTAAAGTCACTCACTATGTCAAGTAGGACCTACCGAAGGACCTATGCTAGGATTTGCTCGCTTAGAATATGTAGTTACGTTCCAGGTGGCATTCCATGATCACTCCAGCGATAAGGAGCATTACTTCGCATTCCAGGGTTGCTGTGGTTCTTGTTCAATAAAGAGAGACGTGCTGCAGAGATATGGCTGATAAACATATTTACCGTCGGTAATGAAGTGTGTAAAGAAGCTCTGTCCTGAAATAACATTCCCGTGGACGCCAGTCTGAGCAATGGCACGTTGGGACAACACGGATATTTGTGGCGACATTTGATTATTTATTTATTGATAATACGTTTACAGAATCAATTGATCATTTATCAAGAATCAAATCAAGCATTCAGAAACAACGTTCATGGATTTCAATGGAACAGATTCATTGTCCTAAATGAGCATGGTGTTACACTTAGACCCCTGTTAATGTGTATTCAGAAATGTAGGCTGATTGTTCTTACACTGAACACAACTATTAGTTCTACACAGTGTTCGATCGTCTAACGTTATTTATCATATTGTAATGCAGTTTCTCCATCTTGGCTGAACCTGTTTTCAAGTAAGTGTTTGTATCAAGTCTCCTTTGAGGCCACTGTCTACTAACAAAACAGCTGCAATATTTCCTAAAAAATCTAGTTCTCTAGCAATACAATTCTCTAATTACAGAGAGACTTTAAACCCATTGCATTGCTAACAACTTTGATTCTCATTCAACTCGAACGGGACATGCTAGTTAGTGTTAAAATTGTATTCTTCTGTGAAATTAATTGGAATTTGGTCCAAAACGTCTGTGAACAGCATTTCAGTTATATCATGAGTGTTATGAAAATAAGGAAAAAGCCCCGTAAAATTTCCTTTTTGATTTGTGCCACAAGTTTCCTTCTTCTTTTTGTGAACCCATGACTTGCCTCGAGTATGTTTGCATTGAAATATGTCTTACATTCTCTCTCGCTATTACTCTCTCAAATATACTCCAAAATATCCTACTAAACTACCGAGCAAAAGAAAGTCATCATTTATAAAATAAGGGTATAACAAAACAATAATGCTGGTACAGGTTTGAACCCAAGCAGAAAACAATCGGCAAAGCGCAACATGACGCCCATAACACCGCAGGTGTCCGAAAACTGCGTACGAATAGTGCATTTTTCAAAACGTGTGAAACGTTATTGTGAGACATTGGTCCATATGCATGTGTATCATTGTGACATAAACACTAATGTCGGACAGAGGAAGCATGCAGTAACCAAAAAACCACCACGGATATGCCACGAGCGCAACGAGACAGGGCGATCCGTATGGCCAGTATGAGAACTTAACAATGACAGCCGGCAAGAACCTTCAACTGCAACTAGGCCACCATCAGCAAATTGATAACCGCTACCAGCAAACAGGTCAGACCCGAGACAGCCCAAGATCGGGAAAGACAAGAATCACTTCATCGGCCGAAGACCACTACATCCGGCAGATGCATCTTCGGAACAGATTGGTGACGGCGACGTCAACGGCAGCGACAGCACTAGGACACGCCATCAGCAGACGAACAGTTCTCCAGACATGAACACCGCTGAACATCTCTGGGATCATCAGCTGAGACAGCGTGTACCACCTCCAGCAAACCGACAGGAACTTGAACATACTGTCTTTGACTTATGGAACAGGATTCCTTGCTCAAGTCTTCCGTCGATTTACGACGTCAATGATGAGACGGGTGTTGGCGTGGATGGATGCTATTGATGACGTGTCCCCTGACTCCTGTGTCATTAAGTG
>VKKT01000565.1:45536-65344 GCA_008038995.1 Haliotis laevigata | reverse complement strand
CAAATAAATGTGACAACTAACAAACTGAGTTAAAGAGGTTGAAATAACTCTCTCTAGTGACTGACTAGTCTTCATTTACAACTCAACATCCATGTCAAGATCCAAGTCTTCTGAAAAGACGGAATCTGAGTGTAACAGTGTTCATCAAGCTGTGGTCGTCCTTACGCTAATGAACCAATAATTTTGTAACAACTGATGCGTTTTGTGAGACATCTTGCAAAGTTTATACCTCATCCAATGATCTTTTGACCATCTGTATGACCATTACAAACTCATTCTTTTCAGTCTGTTTTAAGTATTGTCGCACATAAAGTCTATATTTGGTCATCACAGTAAAGCTTGACCAGCTGGTCAGTGGTATCGGGCAGTAATTTTATAAAGACTGGACGCCAACTTACCATATGTAGCGCCGTTGTGTTACATACAGTGTTATCATTCCAACGTCAACCACACCTGGGCCTCAGACAGCAGACGACTTCCGGCATTTCTTGCACTTGCGTGTTTGGTGCTAAACTAAGAACTGTGTACTTAAACTTCCTCTTTAGAGCGGCGTTGCACTGGTCGTAATTGTTGTGCGTGACGTAATGATGTCCTGTTAATCATGGCTTCGTTTGTGAGCACTTGGCTTGATTGAGGAAACTCTTTACGTTCTTTTTGGATAAAGTGCAGGTAGATAAAGAAGGCAGGCAGCTCATTACCTGAAAACTAAACTGTTAATCAAGTACGCACATTGATGTATACTTGACTCGAAGTCTGAGGATAAATCGGGACTGTATCGAGATATCTGTATTAGATCCTAGTTCAGATGACAAATCTACCAACATCACTGGCGTCAACGGTCATGACTGGTATGGTGATAATATGATTCAGAGTGTAYCATGATGTGAATGAGAGGCATTGCAGTTGGTAATGCATGTGTAATTCCGCACTCATGAGTGAATGAGTTTAGGTTTACGCCGCACTTAGCAATATTCCAGCAATATCATGAAAGTGACATCAGAAATTGGCTTCACACATTTTACCCATGTGGGGAACTGAACCCGTGTGACGAGAGAACACTTTAACCACTAGCCTACATTTAACAATTACCGTTTAACTGAAACATGTTTCCATGAGAGAAACATTAGTTTGATATGGATTTAAATTTTTGGAGAATATTCTCATTTTGATGCATCAGTGATATGTCCTATTCATTTCGTTATTTTGACTTGTATGTTTGCATGTTTTGTCAGGTGAACACTTGCCTTGACTTTGCATGTGTTTGTGACAGCGGAATCATACGATTAAAATATCGCGAACACCTGGTATCATTACTATTTGATAGCGGCTTATAAACACATGCTTATGATGTAATTGGTGTCGTACAATGGAATATGGATATTTTTGGTCGCTTTATTCGAGTATCGTGAGTGGAAATTCGTGATGTAAGACAGACAACCTATATGGAAGGCATGGGTACTTTGTGTTATCTTTGAAGGAAGCCAACTAGATTGCCTGGTCTTGATTTGACAAACCATTTGTTATGATATAGTATAGATTGTACCATAAAACATTATTCAATAAGATTCTTACTATCAGTTCGCACAATCCATAATTATTAGTTCATGAAGAATTCAATTTCAAGTCTGAAGTAGCAGACAAACCCAGTACAGATTCCTCATTGTTATTGTAGAGTCCTGCATTCGGGTCGAATCTAAGATAAATCATTAATTTGCTGACATTACAGCAAAAAGATGTTTTAGAAGCACTTCTTTTTCAGCAATATGAAAAAAACAGAATTTACTTCGTAAGTGATGCTGAATAACGAGTGGAAACACGTTTCAAGTGGAAAAAAACAGATACTTATAGTTGGAGAGTATTTCTTTAAATTTTGTAACATCAACACGACTTGGCCTTTGGCCTTTCTCTGTCATGTTAGACGTCCATCTGTTGACCTTTATGACGTCATAATGGCGGTGTGCTCTTTTGAAAACAAATGACTAAGGGCGATTAATTTACTCTCGGGTGTCAGTTGAATAATGTGTTCAGTATACCTGCATACTACTTCATCGGAGCGGATCAAGTATGTTGGTGACATGTATGGTTTGGAGACAATAGCAATGTAGATTGTCCTCTTTCCCCTGTCCTCAATGAAAATGTTCTTTTGAAAATGTCCTTCACGTCGAATAAAAACCAAAGAATTCCATGTTTGTTATGAATCTGTGTAAAGTTGGAAGGAAGATATCTACAGTGGTTTCACGTTGAAGGTTTTAAACTTAAATGTTATGGGTATAGGTTTCGATTACATTTGTTCAGGTATCAAATCTACTGAAAAGTCAGTAGTCCTATCTTCCAATTTCATTCTGCTGGCGGACCAATCAGAATGCAGAATTCTGAAAATGCCCTTAGTGCTATATTGCAATCACATGGAGGACGGTTATAGTTAGTAGATTGTAATAAATCCAAAAATAAACATATAAACAACATATTTTATTTCTCTTTCAGCCCCTGTTTGGTAAAAACGAATATGATATAACACGAAATAATACATCTGTATTTGATACTGTACATTATAGCTATTTTCATTCGTGATATTAACAGTAGTGTTGAAATCAAGATTACCACAGCATTCATCTGAAGCATATTTTTTATTTTGTCCACCGTCACATCGTTTCAATGCAGGTGCAAGAACCTGTATCAAGTCCCGTGTGAGGGCACGGTATTTGAACAGGTATACAAAACCTTGAACTATTTTAATAGTCCTGAGTGTACTCAAGTTTATAGGGTGTTATTATGTTCAGTAAGTTCTTTGTATTTGAAACACATATGACCACGATTTCGGCATTCACATGATGGATAGCTGACTGATTGATTCCATGAAGCGGTTTTGATGGGTTTGTTGGGAGGGATGGAAACTACCAAAAGTTCCCGATTATTGCTTACAGCATCACTGTTGCGTGGAAACTCCAGCGTCTCCATCAACTTTCTCGTCCGACCGTTTACCAAGGCGGAGCATACCAAGAGCTCTCTTTTCTTCACCCTCTGTTTCATCTTCACGTTTTCCCAAACGGAGCATGTTCACTGGTCGTTTTCCAAGACGAAGCATATTCATTGGCCGCTTTCCCAAACGGAGCATNTTCATTGGTCGCTTTCCAAGACGAAGCATGTTCATTGGTCGCTTTCCCAAACGGAGCATATTCATTGGTCGCTTTCCAAGACGAAGCATGTTCATTGGTCGCTTTCCCAAACGGAGCATATTCATTGGTCGCTTTCCAAGGCGAAGCATATTCATTGGTCGCTTTCCGAGACGGAGCATACCAAGAGCTCTCTTCTCCTCCTCTACTTCTGGTTCCAAGCCTTCTGTTTCCTCTTCCAGTCCTTCCCCAGAGCGCCCAAGACGCAGCATTGACAATGCTCTCTTCTCATAGTCATCCCCGTATTCTTCGTCCTCGAGTTCTTTTCCTATCCTTGGTAGGGCAACAGCTCTGACACCGTCAGCTGACCGCCTGTAGCGACTTGAATCGGGGTACATCATATCGTCTTCTCCGTTTAATACTTCAGGATTAACCAGATATTCATTTTGCAATAGATCATATAAATAGTCCGATAGCTCTTCAGAACTGGGTGAGGATCTACCGAGACGCAGCATGTTCAATCCCCCGCGCTTCCCCAGGCGCAACATCTGTAGTCCCCGTCCTAGACGTAACATGTTGAGGCCTCTCTTCTCCCGAGATGCAGGTTCATCCTGAGTCTCGGACTGTGTCTGTTCTTCTGAGGAGCCTGAAGCAGAAAGAAAGCGAAAGATTAATCATCATCATCACACTCATCACCACCACCACACCATCATCATCATCATCATCAACAACATCATCATCATCACAACCGCCACCACCGCCACCACCACCACATCATCATCATCATCATCATTTTTAGCAGCAGTATTAACACCATAATCATCACCGTCGTCATCGTCATCATCGTCGTGGTCACCATCTTACACAATATTGCATCATGATAATCGATGATGATGCTTTAAATGAAAATACGGAATATACCGCCCAGACGCACAAAATACAGCCTATGTTGTATAAAGTGCAAATTAAGGGTTCAATGTGTATGTCTGTGTGTGAGCGCCTCAAATAAATATGCTAGATCTGATGTCAATTCATAATGATTGATTCCAACATCCACAACGATCTGAATATCATCTTCACATAACCAACCCTATCGGTTAAGACTATGAATAAACAGTGTAGCCTCACTGTCTCAGTGCTTTAACAAAACGGTGCAACGAGAATCTGATTGATTATCAGCTGTTGCCTTTATAAACATCACCTCACGTGCTAAACTAACACAACTTCTCCGTGCTATAAGTTCTGCGTTACAGATCACTAATACTAACGCAAAGTCTCATTCTTAGTTCGTTTTCGTATTTGCTGGAATGGCGATCCTGAATTTAACACTCCCGAAGCATGCGTGTGTTTTGATGATACATTGTTCTCACACACAAACATAGTGGAGGAGACCGCACGGTCTATCAGGAATGGACAATACGGGTTGTAATGAGGTAACAACGGTGCTTGATACACGTTATGAGGCACGAATACCGATTTTAGTTTCTATCCTTTTTGCCCTTACATGGCCGAGAATAATAGCGTTGATTCTTGGCGGCTCAACTACTACAGAGTTCCACCACAGGTTCCCCAGGATGACGACGGCAGTCAAATACAGCATGGTATATAGCATTATCACTGATCATAGCTTCTTGTGAAACCAGTCTTTATTATGACTTAAAGTTTGGTTTATACAAAATATCAGAGATGAAATGAGAATTGAACATACAATATGTGTATCGCATATGTAGTGAGTGAGTGAGTATGGTTTCACGTCACGTTCAGCAATATTCCAGCAATATCACAGTATGGAACACCAGACATGGGCTTCAAACATTGTGCCCATGTGGGGAATCGAAACCCGGGACGAGCGAGCGCTTTAGCCACTAGGCTACCCCTCCGCTCCTATATCATGGGCGAGTCGAGCTTGTGAATTTGAACTGATTGTCACATTTACAAGGGTGACCCATGTCAAGGAAGTATGATTTTACTAGATTTGTGTGGTTGGTCAGGCTGGAATTTTGTATATTGTTGTTTTTCAACAATGAAACAATGTAACTTTGAAGCCAGGCATTTTTACATTTTATCTGAAGGATTTTAATTCTTTTTTTTTCTTAGCGACAGATTGGTTTCTCCCCCAAACCCTACACAATATCAAATGGTGAATAAAATGATCCACAACCTCTCACGAACGTAACGGCGGACTTTGTGAAGGTGTGTTGTGATCAGGAATGGAAATCAGGATCAGTTTTAAGAAATCTTCCGAAAATGAACCGTTTTGTCAAGTCTTAACCAGAGTGTGTGATTTAGGAGAACATACTCGCAACTGTAGCCTCCTGAATATGAATGGCCTCCTGTCTGCTGGGACCGACGTTTCTTAGCGAACCGCCAGTTAGTCTCTTCTGTGACTGAAACATTTTGACCGCTGTTCTCCAACTACTACTATCAAATGTTAACCACAAGACACAGTAATTTCTAATCCAATCTTTTCCAATTTTCCTACGTAGCTTGTATTATAAAGACGCCTTGGATATGAGATGAAGTATTTTCTCTATAGCTCGAGGTTGAGCATGGATCAACAGGGATGAGAGTTCAGTTATCTCAGTCAGACAGACTTTGTTTATCTGCACCATGTGTTGATCCGTCTGCTACTGATTGGAAGATGATCTGGGGGCTACCGCCATTTTGATTCAGCGACAGCACAGAGGCAAGGAACCGCCAACAAACGTTCAATGACCAGCGTTCGGAATTGTGAGTTTAATCTAGACTGATATTAAATGTTTTACTTTCGAACGATGTCAGTTCTCGCGGTTCTAAGATTGTTACGGCAATTAAATCATGTGTAGGCAGTTAGCTACTTCATCAAAACTGACCCCGTTCCTCGTGGCTATGCTCCAACACGAAGGAACCAATTACAGGACGTGGACTTTGTAATTGGGCATTTTCGACATGTTCCCTGCGGTGACTTGTCTTGTAAGCACGAACAATGAATCAAGGCTGAGACAGAACATGAGTTACACTCAACAAAGCTGTCGTTTCGGGGGCAAAAACAGACTTAAAAAACTCACCCTTGAAAGCATTTGAGTAATTAATTTCTAACTACAATGGAGTAGTAAACGAACACTCTGTGTCAACAAAGTCTCCCAATAGAACTTTCAACGTTGACTCAATGGGCGTTTGACGCAATCCGGTAAACACACAACGTGTAAAACTCGCTCTTAACTCACACCTAGGCGCTGCAGTTACTCTTGATAAGGATGGTGGAGAATGAGGTACAGGGGTAATCAGATCATGGACCAACCGTCCAGATTGGATGGGGAAACTGCGTGTCCCAGAAAACAAACTATGTTATCCCACAGTGTTGGATAACTTACTGAAACACCATTACAGACTGAGATGATTAAATCTCCCTTGATTGAACTGGAGAGACAGTCACTGTGTGATAAATCACTCGGCATATTTTGTTCCTATGTTCTGGTCTATATGCTCAACACTAAAGCATGGTTAATTCACTTGATTGATAGAGGTTTAGATGTATATGCATATAATACTCGATTTGTGAAAATAGGCACTCGAGTGATATCGTCTTCATAGATTCATTTACATCTTACATCAGAATATTATATACTAAGGTATTTGGTTCGAACTATGGCGACGAAATTATATGCGGAGTTGCGTCGCTTCGACATTCCGTGCTCCGATTATGATTGGAGCCAGAATCCAAACTTCATGGTTTCGAACCCAGATTTCCCCATATTTTAATGCTAATTTTGTGACCAACCTACGTCATCGAAATGGTACATGACTGAGATGTGCATAATCTTTAGTTTCCTTCCGTATTAGCTGACACGCAATGATACATTTGTAACGAATGCAGTTTTAAATCCACTCACTCGTTCACTCACTCGAAACTCACTCCGTCTCTTGCTCAAGCAATCATTCACTCACTCACTCTCCCAATCACACTCTAACCCTCTCATCACACGTATAATTAACGATCGAACTTCGTTCTCGAACACAAGTTCCACAAAACTCTTCATCTTCAATATAATCTTTTAATAATCTCCTCATGCTACTTAACACAGCGCTAAGCCATTTCAAATAATGCGTTGTCGTAAAAACGTTTATGCTGTTCCAAGGACTACGTATACAAAGGTCACAATGGTACGTGCTCATGCGAATATTATAGCATAAATACCGTCCTCAGACTGGGAGGGCTGTGTCACCTTAGCGCATACAACTGCTTTGTAATCTCAAGAGGTCAACAGACACGTGAATGAAATACCACACCAGTTACAGCGACAAGGACATCACATGTGCTGTACATACTGATGGACTTTGGTTGAGTTCCTGTTAATTAGAAAAAAATCAACCACTATGTGCTGCTACAGGGACTCTTAACGACACTCCCCGATTGGCAATAACTGTCTCAAAGCTCTTCACTCAAGCGGTACATTACTTTCTTGAAATTGAGAAGTAGCTATTTTACAAAAGTAGATTCAAAACCCATTTACTAAATCAGACTTTCTGTCTGACAGAGGAGTGGTCATGAAATCAAATCGAGCCTGCTTTCAAGAGCTGGGTACCCTGTCATCAACTTCGCCCATGCCTAAACTGAGCTGTGTTAGAGGACCACCGACTGTCATTTGGAGGAGTCAAGAGATGTTTAATTAGAGGCCTCACAAGGGCGCTAGAGAATTGCTCGTTAGCCGCCTCAATGCAGGCTGTGCTGGGATACCTACTGAGCCGAAACTGGTTCCATCAAGAAGGCATTGCTTGTGACACAGCTACGATCATGCGTAGGTTGTTCATTAAGCCGTGTTTGTCGTAAATCCCCAAGGATAGTGGCACATACGCTGACAATCGTAAGCAACATAATACAACATGGTCAATGGGTGTTCGGAGTACTCCAGGGAGATGCTCTTTGTCCCGCTCTATTAATTACTTTGGTATTGTTGTAAACGAAATCCGGGGTCAAGGCGGATGCTACTATATGTATGCTTGATAATCAGCTGCTATACTGTTTGGATTATCCGGAAAGGGGATTAGCGTTGATAAATTATGAGAGCACGGTCGTGAATCTGTACTTAACAATCCTTACACAGGGGAATGGTCAACTCCACTTTGGATCTCGATCTCTGGACTTCGGCTTCATCACATGTGTAATGTACTGTAGGATCCGTTCTCATTGGGGTCAATGTGGTGTGTCGCTGTACTTGCAGCATTTGCGTGTATTTCTATCACGTTAAATTACAGGGAAACTGAGCGTAATTAACCCGCATTTACAAAAACATTAACAAAGCTAAATCGCTTTATGTTCCAGTCTTTGATGGACAACAGTACTTAATATTGAATATAAACCATTAACAATTAGTCGCTACATGGAAACAATTCTGGATGTGATTTTGACAGTTTGAAAGTTCCCAAAGGACATCTAATTCAAACTGCATCCTAAAATAGACCTTGGCTTCTCACTTCATTCAAACAATTTCCGATGAAGACTGTATTATCTCTAAGAATGGTAAAAGTCCGAGTTCATTTTTCTTTGTGTGTTTTTGCTTTGCATTCTCCATTTCTCCATTCAATTATATTAACTCAAATATCACAAATTCTTATCAGAACAATATAGACTCGTTGGCGAGGACAGCAGGCTCCGATTTCTGGAAACAAACTTAAATAATTAGTCAAATTTGAAAATGAGAGTGACAATTTGAAACAGCTGAATTTCTAACTGAACTGTATCAATAAAATCAAAAAGCCAAAACAACTTAAGTAACCTGTCTACCAAACAAATTGTCTACTATATTTCAGTTAAATATCAATATCAGTTTATTCAGGGAAATGCATTGTCCTGCATTTTCTCAAAGTTGAGTTAAAAACTCTAACTTAAGTAAAACCTCAAACTTAAGTTTGTTTTGAGAAATCGGGGCCAGGTTTGGGGCAATTCATCATTGCGTCATTTACAGCCTTCTTCAGCACAGCCTACAGAAGCACTTTTATCCATGGCACTGTTTATTGATGGCAACTGACCACCATCCAAGTAACGGAGACCATACAGAGAGCTACCAACATGGCATCGCCGCTGGTCAATGTTCCTGTGATGTATCGTGTTGCTACAGATCTTATTGTACAAACATAGGGTGATGGATGCGCCATTTGAGTGTGCCGACGACATTGTCTGACACATGATCTCTGCAGCAGAAATTAACTGACACAATTTCCGTCATTGACAGAGATAGTAGCGCTTGTATTGACTGTCAGCTTATCGCGATGAACATGCACCAGATGATGCCAAGGTCAAATGCAAATACAGCATACTTGTTGATACAGAAGGAATACAATATTTGCGATTTCTGTGAATACATTTTTTGTGTGAGCGAAACAGATTTACCAACAATTTATGTCGGTAAGAATATTTAATTTAAGTCATATTTAACTAATATTTGCTCATGATTTCTTTGTTTGTTGTTTAACGCCGAACTCAGCAATATTCAACTATTCAGACGGCCTGTAAAACATTGAGTCTGGACTAGTCAATCCAGTGATCAACAGCATGAGCATCGATCTACGCAAGTGAGATTCGTTGGTATGTGTCAACGAACTCGACCACCCGATCCGATCGCCTGTTACGACAAGCATGGGTTGCTGCTGCTGATTACTGTAACCCTGTAGATATAGTATAGAGGTACAATAATTGGGTATATGTACTTGTAAACGTTATGCATGTTCCTTTTGTTGAGGGGCGGTGGGGTAGCCTAGTGGTTAAAGCGTTGGCTCGTCACGCTGGAGACCCGGGTTCGATTCCCCACAAGGGCACAATATGTTAAGCCCATTTCTGGTGTCCCCCGCCGTGATATTACTGGAATATTGCTAAAAGCGGCGTAAAACTAAACTCAGTCAGTCAGTCAGTCCTTTTGTTTTAGAATATATGAAATATTCAGGATCCCATAACGCCCCAACGTCATAGAACTACCACAAATACCACGGAATAGATAGACGATGTTCTTTGGCTGAAGCATCCATTGGTGCTATGCGTGAATTTTGGTATAGAGTCTTGCTAAAGTTTCAATATCTACATATATCGGCTTACTGAGATTTGCAGTTGTACAAAGTCAGTACTTGTCCGTACATGTGTTGGCAAGATAATTTGTTGATGACAACTTAATATACCAGGGAAGTTGTCATCCATAAATTATCCTGCCTACATTGCCTGCCTACATTGATACGCCAATCAAACAGATTGTACACATACAACACTCTCGTGAGTTGTACAATGTCAGTACATGTGCATATACAACTGATGTGTAATGGCAATACCCTTCCACATGTCTGTCTACTGAGACTTGTAGTTGTACAATGTCAATACATGTGCATATACAACTGATGTGGAATGGCAATACCCTTACACATGTATGTCTACTGAGACTTGTAGTTGTATAATGTCAATACATGTACATATACAACTGATGTAATGTCAGTACCCTTACACATGTCTGTCTACTGAGACTTGTAGTTGTATAATGTCACTACATGTAAATATATAGCTACAGTGTATGGCTGTCTCCCGAGACCTACAGTTGGGCATAGTCAGAGCTGCCGTGATCTAATCATATCTCGCTACCGCTCCAGTGGACGTCTATATGTAAAGTTTGGGTCACAGTGACCAGGAACCTCTTCACGGCACGGCCACGTATGACCCATACATACATCGTGGGAATTGGTTGATGCGGTTTGAGTGCTTTCACTAAGTGAATCGCTTGCATCATTTCAGGTATTAGTGACGGGGTCAATACAAGATGGACCCATCTCTTTATTCTCTCATAGCCTAGTCAAAAGGTTAAACGTATAATGAACGTAGCATCCCCGTTAACTCCTATCCCATGGTCTATATTGCTGATGGTGTATCTCAAACTGAAGAGGCTGCTGGAAGGAACGAGGACGGGCAGTAATGTTCCATTAAACGTCAACAGAAACATAACCATCTACGTCTACTGGAGACCAAAGAAGTAATTCCAATTCCAGAAAGTCAGCCAGAAGAGTAGGGTTCCAGCCCGTTTGGCTCACTCCTCAGTTAACGCTGTTTGTGTAGTTTGTTGTCGGTGCGGAATATTCTTTCTTTATGGCGACAGCCTATAACTGATTAAATCTGGACCAGACAAACCAACGATTATTATTGAAAACGAAGGTCAATGCTGTCTTAGTATGATGAAACGCTACCATCCTCATGGCCGTGTCTGACTACACGATCAAAGGTTTCTGGGGACCGGTAACTGGATTCCTTGACTGGAACTGGGTGTAGTAGGTTCATGCATATCTACAGTAAAACACCATTGTGTCGAACATTAATGTGTCGAGCCTAAGGTTTTCTTGAAGTAAAAGCTTGGCCTCCGCGTGTTTCTTATTTAGTCATCATTTCGCGGTTGTATCGGATATCTCGAAGTATTAACGTAGTTCCTTCAAGTTCGACACACCGGTGTTTGTAATTCCATTTTGACTGTTATCGTGGTACAATCGCCTAAGAATCCTAGCGAGGACCCTCGTGTCTTCTAACATGATTCCTGGTTGTACACTAAACATAGCTTATACCGGACACGCTTATGTCGAACTGACGGATGTTACGAACTGTTTGTTTTGTCCCGTCCACATAGAGTATATCTTACTTAGTCGCAATGCGTAAAACGAACTGCGGTTATAACGAACCAAAATTAGTGCTTACTTTTAGTTCGTATATTGTGACAGAAGTTCATAAACACGAACAAAGAGTGTCCAGAAATATATATTTAGTATATATTAACAGACAGTATAGTCCATAGAGAACGTTTGGGTTCAAACCCAGACTCAACGGAAGGATTCCGCTTCTGGGGTCATGCATCGACAACCTTTCATCATGTTACCGGTAGGCAACACTCTAGTACCAATCTCGTGTATGAGAGACAAGTCAACATTAACTTGGTTGCAAATGATAGTGCGTGATTGAGAATAAATCAATCTTGTCAACGAGGGATCCTTATCCTCCACTCTCAGTCGCCGCGGACCTTAGTCGTTATCAGGAGAATGGACATTGGTCAAGGAACCCGTCCGGCTGAGATAGCGCTGGTCTGGACATCACGAATTTCCTTGTTCTCAGACAACGGTATATGATGTTAACAGCACTCGTTATTTTGCATCTGAAGGGGTTCTACCTAAAGGACAACAGACATTAAACAAGTTTCTTGTCAAAGATTTATGTCTTAATTGCAAGTCCCTTGAAGCAGTGACATGAATCTAGCTGACAAATACAACCATCAATTGGCTATTCCGAAACCAAGCAGTCTTGACAGTCATCGTTAACTCCATCCAGACCAGAAAATCTAATATCCGTCATAATTGCCCTTGTAATGTTGTTTGCCAACTGTTCTACAGCCATTAACTGTGATAGTTTCAATGGCAGTCATAAAACATGTCTGGTTATTGTGGACACGTTCGGAAAAAAATTGATATTTATCATCATCTACCCTTAAGGAACGACCCTTCAATTGGTGGCTCTTATAGGTGGAACAAATTATGTTGATTCTATGTCTGAGAGGAATATAATTGGGTGAAAAATGTAATCTTGAAGAATTTGTCTCGAGGGAGCTTCACAACTGTGAACACATTGGGTTTGGTTAAGATATATAAGAAATGATAACTCTAAAAGGTCAGGGATTTACATATTCGTTGGGAGTTCTTTGATGACTTTTTTACTTCTTGTTACTTAGAAGCCCACGTTTCCTGTCTGATGGGTGGGTGCAGTTGTTTTAAGACTGATCAATGGACAGCTTCAACAAACCGTGGGAAAATAAAAAACGCCAATGTCAGAGAGTGATATGTCTCTAATATCCCCCAAACTCCACGGTGCGCTAAAGGCAAAGTAGAGATGACAATATTATTACTCAGTCCATGAAAGTCAGTGATGGTACCAGTTGTTCATGAAAGGCGAGGCGTGTCCTGTTCTAACCAAGTAATGTTCAGATGATACCACGCCTTGTTCTTGAAGCTTCAAATTATCAGAAATGAAATATACAAAGAAGATTAATTTCAATTAGCATTCTTAGTGATATTGTCACAGCAATAAATTGATATCCATTTTAGTTGGTCATAACGAATTTATTCACGGATCCCCATATTCACTGAACGCTGTTCAGTGATTTCACAATTTTGACCGAATCACGTGTCTTTTTCAATACGAAGTATTAGAAAGTAAACATATTTTATCAACGTTACCATATTTGAAGGTGTTTATATTGGGTAAACTATGCACACGTTGAAGATGTGAAAAAAGTTTCTGTGACACCCACACAAGGGGGTTGAAGAACAAGATTTTGTCAAGTATTTCAAACATAATATCAACTGTTGTAATATATATATATCAACAACCATCCGAGGTCTTCTAAAATCAGAGTTCACTTCATGATTCTATGATTACTAACCTAACCAAGTGTTCACTATCAAATGGTGATGATATATGCTCTCAACAAGGCGAGTGTTTCTGTCGTATGATGATAGCAGTGCCTAGACACATGCACAGGAAAGCCATGTACTGACCTGAACCAACCCTAGATGATATAATACAAGTCAAGATAGGGAATCGGACGTCATTGTGGACATTGATGGGTCACATCTGCGACCAAGAACACCATGTTTCAGTGGAGGTTATCACACAAGACGTCAATTGTTAATTCTTGCCTACTGTATGTGCCACAAGAAATGCATTCTCTGCCTGTCAGTTCAGATGTACGAGTTCTCAACATGAATATTATACACTCCGTGCACCCATACAAGCCGCACAGCCATAAATCATATTCGACATATTTGGCAGTGGTCGTTTAAGCCAATTTCAAAGCATATGACTCCCAGTGTTCTTCTTGAAAATCTGCGATAAGGAAATATTGCTGAATCCCATTGATGGGCTCTGTATGCAGTGATAGAAGCACAAATTGTTCAGGCAAAGTCTTGGTGTTAATGCCTCGTTTATTATCTCCATCAGATATCGCCTTTCCATCTTTCCAAAGTGACTTTAGCCAATATTGGTTTTACTACTCAAGATCAAAGACGTGACAGTAAGAGCCGAACAGGTTATGACCACGACAAAGGTACAGTTCCAATAGGCATCTGACGCCATGCCTTTCATTCAGCGGATGAAGCCTTTCAATGGTTAATTGGATGGCGATATTTGTGGCAGGATTTCTGTGATTATAAGGGCCAAATCGCAGGAATATGGTGACTTCTTAGACAAACTGTGCTCTAAGAAGCAATGCAATAAGTTAAGGAGGCTGACAAGCAGTTGGAGATGTTCCTGCGTCAATAAAAGAAAAGAGGCTTGTCTCGCTGTCTACGCGATATAATATTATTGCAAATATGACAGGTATGGGTTGAAAGGTTCTGTCTCTTGTTTCGCGTATATAACGTATATACCTCGTATATAGCGATAGTAACGCTGCGCCCGTGAAGATATCGTAATTGCAGTCCCTATACCCCCATAAGACACCTCACTGTTATAAAGCTCAGAGGAACGTCCTGGAAGAATATGTTTTTCAGTCTCGCATCTAGATTACGCTACAATCTCTGCCACTGGTGCTTTTATTCCAATAGGCATTAGCATACATTTTCACTATATTTTCTATCAAAGATATTGCAAAGTGAACTAGATGGAAACTGAAGCAGACTTGCATAGTAGTATATATCACTGGGTCAATTGGCAATGTGCGCGTTAATTCTGTGCCCATTCAAATATATTAGGCAACTGAAGTGTCAGTTAAAACATCTAGTATTCATAATATTTATTAACCCTTATTCAAATAAACACCGCATCCTTCCCTCTAATTGTAATATGGAAGGCAATAAAAGTAGATTTAGATGGTAGTGATTCGGCTTGTACGTAAGGGTAAACTCGCGAACAAGCATATATTCAATGTGATACGTCTTAATGATTATTCAAAAGCTTATAACAAAAACACATAATCTAATATCACTTTATGTATCAAGTGTACAACACTGGAGATTCTGAATGCAGATAGGTTAAAAAAGAACCAGCAGATCTCTTAATGGGATGAAAATTGTCTCAAAGTAGTTGTCTGGTAGTAGTTTTTTACATCCCAAGTGAAAACACCAGTTAGATCGGCCAGCAATAATTGTTTTTCGCAACGTCCCTACGGGAATTGATTTCTTGGTCAGAGGATCGACTGCCATGAACAAGAAGCATGATTCACATTGCCGATTCTAAAATGTCTACAAGTTCTCCAGTACAAGCTATAATTATTGCATCAGATTCTAGGAATGTGTTCCTTCATGTCTTTATTATTGCATTTCCTTGGTTACCGATCCGCGAGTTCTGCATGTGCCATGATTTCATTCCGTTGTGAAAAACAAACACAATTCATTGTAACGATCCAATTTCGCAATCAAAGCAGAACGAAAAATTGACGTTTTCATCATAATTATAACCAGACAGTCTCAACATACTGTAAGTATTAATGTTATTTTAGAAAATAAATATTACGTACATTGACATTTAGTATCAATAAATCTACAGAAATGATTATATCTGCAAGTTTATTTTTTCATTTTTATCTTTTGTTGAAAAATAGCAATTTCTGTTGAACGAAAATGAAATTTATGTTTTTGAAGTTCAGATGAAACGTCTCGGAAAAGAGAATCCGAGTTTTACGATTTTTTCCTGTGAAAATAGCTCGAATGGACCAGACTAGATATCATCGTCTTAGTGTAAGGATGGATTGAATCTTCTTAGACTAATTAACTTATTTTCTGACTTTAAGTCAGTTTGAGATTAAATAGCCGTAAACGTTTGAAAAAATCACGAACAATTGCCAGCGATTTGTCAATTCGTGCTCACAATCATTGATGATCTTTGGGAAGATGTGAGGCTCGCAGCGACGCCTAGATTATTACTCAATGTTAGAGTCGATTTCAGAAAAATCAAAACCTTTGGAATTGCCCCTGTAAGCCGCAGTGAGACAAAATGCCCCAACAATGAACGCAGTGTGTTTGGGAAACAGATCGCTGTGCAATTAAGTTGCGGAAAGACTTGGTGGAGAAACATATCGTCATGCTAAATACGTCTATTCCTCATTCAACTTTGTTGTGTGGGGGCGTACGTGCATGCATTGACGCGATGTTTCGCTGTTTGCAACATAAAATGGTCCCTAATCAAGTTAGAGAGATGTGTGGTTGTCGGACTGGTGATACTGTTAACTGAAACACGTCATCCAACAATGGATGCTTTTCAAATAAGATCCATCAGTAGTGTTCCATACGGGTTTTCGCCAGTGTGCATCCTCCAAGGCTTAGTACGTGTACTTCCTACATACTCCTTATTAGATAACGAAGGATCACAAACGACGAATTAAGTGCATCTATTATTAAGATTACCATCTGTTGTTAAATTGGCCGATGCACAAAGAATGATTCACAAATGTTTTTTCCAAAGATCAACTCTAGGATATATTACTTAAGGATTTAGGTCTACAGAAAACAAGAGCTCATTGCCTTGTGAAGTAAGTTAAGAGTATCAAGTCTGTCCGGTTCCTGTACTGAAAGGACTGTCTAATCATCAAATGTAATGCTTCTTACGATATAATGTGTAGGCGGTTAAACTCTGAATGGTACAGAAGGTTCATCCAGGGCAGGCAGGTCTTGAAATACTGTTTTTGTAGTTTATGATGAAATAATATTATTTATACACATTACACACAGGCATTTGGATTTGGTATCGATATTTTGACTTCGACAACTTTGGACTTAGTTATTGATTGCCTCTCTTATAGCCTAAAATTTAAATTGCAATTTCATCAGCAAAATTGTAACAAACTATTGCTGAGATCCTAGTGTTGAATACAGTGTCGAGAAAACGGCATCGAAAAGAGGGGTAGTTTAAATAGAACGCTGCATAAAATGCAGTCTTGATAAATATATATGAGATAGGAAAACTTAGGAAACCGGTCATCGCGCATTTCGGATCTAAAAGAGGGATAGCTTGAATAGAAAGCTTCACAAATGTAGTGTTGATTAAAATTATTTGAGAAGGGAAATATCAGGAAGCTTAGATTTCGTCATGTGATCGAATCGAGAGATAGCTTGAATAGAAATGTTCAAAAATGTAGAGTTGGTAAAAAGTTATTTGAGAAGGGAAACTATCAGGAAGCTTAGATTTCGTCATGTGATCTAATAGAGGATAGCTTGAATAGAAATGTGCACAAATGTAGAGTTGATTGAAATTATTTGAGAAAGGAAAATACCAGGAAGGTTCCATTGCGTCAAGGTGTTATGACTAACATATGGCGACGTGCCAACATGACTGCGATGACCCGCAGAGTACCTGAGAAACCACTCAGATTCAGCAGGTGTTAGCTGATGGTAATGCTGTATATCAATACAAGACCCACACAGGCAACGCTGGGGCAATGAAAAGGTATACATTGACCACGGCTGCCAGTGAAGAAGGACAATGTGCTGCTATTTGCACAGTCGTGGGGATGTGTATATCACACGCACCTGTTAATGATTGACACACTGTGTAAACATACTAATTGCAATGTTTGTGTGGCCTTTCTATGACATTTGATTTGTTAATTATGCGATCAGAATTGTATCGATTAATGAAGGCTAATTCAGAAGTGTATAGAATTTGTGTAATGCTCATGTTTCCGGTCATTACGTGACAGGTTTTCGTTGAGGACATTGTGACAATGGGGTATTTCATGTGCATGCCTTTTTAGATTGATGGCAACAAAAAGTAGATGCCAGCGAATAATGGATTACTCTGCTTATCATAACCTTTAACTATTTATTTTTTGTACAGAATTTCTAAACCGCAAGTGAATAACTCAACGATTGTTTCTCCGTTGGGATTAACGGACATATGTTCCAGTATGCTTATCTCAGGAGTTGAGGCTGTGAGTGAGGATAGTTTAAAGTTACATTCTTGAGATATCAAAGAACATTTAAAAATACATCAAAGAGCGTTTGATCAAAGGTTCAACATTCAAGGCTTCACTAAAGCTTTCAAAAAGTTTTATGGCAGAATTGTCCGAATTTTACACACCAGTGACAAAAATGATTCCGATGCAGTTCCGTGAACAAATCAGTACGAATAGTTCCTGTGAATGTTTCACGAAATAATTGCCGTGTATTGCATGTGTTTTGTACAGGCATCACCAACTGAGCAGGATACGCTTACTTGTTCGCGAACATTGAGCGTCATCCATATTTGATAGTGATTCATAAACACATGATTATGTTACAGTCAGATTTATATACACGACTGTGTTTCAGCAGATTTTACTTATGAATATGGAAAGTTTTTTTCGTTTTTGTAGTAAATAGTCGAGACTAGGAAAGACTTACCAATGACTGATATCATTAGCAACCATTCCTGCCATCAGGGACCGACGTTGGTTGTTGGAAACACAATGAACGAAGTTGCCATGCCTAACCAGGCTATTCTCTTAGTCAGTTCTTACTTCAGATAGCGGGAGTCGGATGGAAGGGGATGGTATATGGTAGGGGTGACTCTTGAGGGGAAAACAACTATTGCGATGGCGATAGTCTATTGCAACATACTATTACGATAGCGATAGCCTATTGCCAACAACTATTGCAATACTATAGGTTTTTTTCTCCTTGAAGTGTCTCATTTGAAGTCATTTCCCAAATGACTGTATAGTTTATATGAAATAAAAAGAAGCTGAAGTAGTGTCAGTCTCTTTTAATAACTGACAAGAAACTTGAAAATCAGATCAAGATTGTTTAAGAGGAAACAGGGAGGATAACTCTAAATCAAAGTGAACGAAGCTGGTCCTTCCTGTAATTTTCGCTGCGAATTTACCAACGGAAGTCAATTACTTAACTATCGATAGTCACACATACTATCAATGCATCGATAGTTTTTTGTTTCTCCTATCGATTAATTGCTATCAGAGACTAAACAATTGCAATCCATCGATAGTTCTATGCAGCCCTAGTTTATGGAGAGATCACCTGATGAATCTTTCGTCGGCAAACTGACTGACTTACTTTAAGTTATTTCTTTGAATTGTATATGTCGTTTGTTGTTTTATGCCGCACTTAACAATATTCAAGCTACATGACGGCGGTATGCAAATAATGGAGTCTGGACCTGACAATCCAGTGTTTGACATCACGAGCATCGATCCACACAATTTGGTTTACTACGACATGCATCAACCAAGTCAGCGAGCCAGGGTCAGGATTCAAGTAACGTTCGTAGCGCAACGACATTTGTAGGAGTATGGTAAACTATAGAGTTATGCAGGTCGTAACGTTACAAACGGTGGTTCTGACCACCCGATCAAGGTAGTCCTCTCTCAGAACAAACATGTTGTGCTCAAGACTAATTCTAACATGGTTCTTCACGTGTCTGTCGGTTAAAAGAACGACTTAAAATATACTTGAAAATTGCATTTGACCAAACAAGTACAAACTGTTATCAAAAGGTAATCGGACTGACTACAATCGCTGAGACACTGCAGTCTCAAGATCCAAAATATAAGTACGATCCTATGTGAGTGAGTGAGTTTAGTTTTACGCCGCTTTTACACCATCCCTTCAGCCATTGGCGACAGAAGAGAAACCTAGCCATAAATTAAAGTACACATAGTCTACGATTAAAAACCTGGAACACTTAAATTGACTAAATGTTTTGGGACTTACGTACCCTCT
>VKKT01000565.1:0-16481 GCA_008038995.1 Haliotis laevigata | reverse complement strand
TGATATTGCTGGAATATTGCTAAAAGCGGCGTAAAACCATACTCACTCACTCACTCTTATGTATTATCAGTCGATGCAACAGAAAGTTCATCCATCGCGGCCAGCCGAATCAGGAACGTCAGAGACATCCATGACCGTTTGTGTTGGCACTGTTTCTTTACACAAACGATTATTTTTCTCAAAGACCCGTAATCACCTCTCTGATTAACCGAGTTTGCATTTCAACCAGACCTATCTGTTTTTAATTTACAGTTGTCGCTCAAATCAAAAGGATTGCGGCCATAAACTGAACAAAAAACATCTCCACTAATTTACCGAAGACTTTCATCCAACAGGTTTGGTATTTGGCATAGTGTAGTGATCCCTTTATCCCCAAACATCACAAGTACCTTCATCTTTCAACTCTTCATCATTATCAATCAACCCCAAGGGTCGCGTTTTACGGCGGTAATGAAATATGGTAAAGTTGAATGTAATGACTTCCAGGAATACATCTGTCATGGACGTCCGTCAGTGGAATCAGAATGAAGGATTCTTCAGATATACGTCCATGATGGATGATACTCGGCTTCAACTTTCCATATGATGCAGTTTGTCAAGGGATGTGCGTGTGTGCTTTTATACTCACTGATATTTACAGAGCTTCATTAATACGGTTTGTACACATCAAATCTGTGGGATTAGGGTTCCAACATGCTTAATGTGGGTCAATCGTTATGAAATCTTGGCAATAGTATTCTGTGTGTGTACGATTCATTGGTAAATCGTGTTCTGGTTGATTTGACGTTTTAATTAAAAGATTAACCTCGAGTATCTGACGAAACAGGTTCCATGGGTCGTAAATGGCAAAATAATGGTGAAAGTTATATGAGTGAGTGAGTATGGTTTTACGCCGCTTTCAGCAATATTCCAGCATTATCACGGCGAGGACACCAGAAATGGGCTTCACACATTGTACCCATTTGGGAATCGAACACACAAACTTACTTTTTTTAGGACCAATCAAACGATGGATTAAATCGAGTATTGTAAGTAAGCAAGGGTTTTACGAAGTTTAATCGTTATAACGTAGTCGTTTCCCAGTCGATTATGACAGCATACGCCTATTTATAACTTTGTACACAATGTGTTTGAGACCAGCTGACAGATTGTAGTTATCGTGTTACAACCGAGGTGTTAGAGACTCAGCTTGGATAACTGACAGATTGCTGTCATGGTGTTTAATAAAGTGATAAAGAATTAACGTGAATAACTGGCAGGTGTCAAACTTGTCCAGCTGTTTTAACAAGGTATTAAACAGACACAAGGTGAATAGCGGACAGATTAGAGACTTCATGCTAGGAGTGAGTGAGTATGATTTTACGCCGCTTTTACCAATATTCCGGCAATCATATCACGGCGGGAACATCAGAAATTGGCGTCACACATTGTATTATGCTAGGAGGTATTAGGTAAGACTCACAGCGAACAAATGATGGATTCGTGTATACTGTTTTAATAAAGGTGTTCAGAACATATGGTGAATAGATGATAGATTAGTATTATATAGTTGTAATCAAGGTGTTAAGACTCAGGTGAATAGCGGATAAATTTGGGACTTGACGTTATAACTCAGGTGTTAAGACTTACATTGAAGGATGCGTTTGTACGGGTACAGTATGTGTTCAAGACGTAACGCGGATATTTCTTTTGGCATTATACTGTTGACATCTAGGTGTTGAGATTCAAGGTGAATAAGTGACAGATTTGGGACTTCACGCTGTAACAGAGGTATTAAGACTCTGTGAACAGATGACGGATGTGTGTGTACTGTTACAATATGTGTTCAGAATAAAGTGAATAGATTATAGATTAGTATGATACTGTTGCAATCAAGGTGTTAAGACTAAAAGTCACCAGCTGACAGAGTTGTGTTGTACTGTTGTACAAAAGGCATAGCTGAAAGCCATGTTCGTGGCTGTTGATGCCATTTGTTTAACTCCACGCTACAACGGTGACATTCCTTCTTGCACAAAACCAGACATGTACAACTTCAGGGCACATCAAAATTAGGATGCCTAGAGCGGCAGCGCGAATAGCAATGACACAGAATTCTGAGATGAAGATATCTAGTGCGACAAGCCTAAAGTTCCAGTACATTTCTGAAGTCTAGCCTTAGACCAGTGGTTACAGCCCTTGTCCACAAGGCTTCTCTTTACCGGGTTCTAGTCTCCAACATAAGTACATTTGTAAAAGCAATGCTTGTCGAATTATTTTCTGAAGTAAGTTTGTATTTCTATGTTGAATTTGAAAGTTGTCAGGCGAAAGTTTTGCGTAATTCTAAAAGAGCTTATTCAAACGTAAGCATACGGTTATGTTATTACATATATTTGAAATTGATCCAAATAGTATTGGTGTGTATGTGCTTGAGGCAGTGAATGAAGAAGCGGAAAATATTATTCACACATTGAAACGAGGGGAATGTTGCCTGGAACACTGCGTGCTATAGAAAGCGTTCATCACCAGGCCAGTTTACTATCATTCGGCAGTAGGACATAAGTTCTAAACGTGGACACTTTACTTAGTTACCAGCGGATGAAGCAACAAAAATACGGATAGGAGGCAGGAGATTGTACGGACCTCAGTACGTATGTCAATTAATGTTTTTTTTGTTGTACAAAGATTTGGACACAACATCAACGTGATGCTATTGGTTAAAAGATAATACATATTCCCAAGTGTCGATTAACACTATCTCGTATATCAGATATATATCGCGATGCAATGATACTTCTATATCAGCTGAATCCAGAATGAGATTTTAGCTGAGATTGCTTATGAATATGGAACAGGTCTTGTCGCTTATATTCTGATAGTGATTCACAAAACCTGCTCATGATATAGTTCTAACCGCACGATTGACCTGCCTATAGCAGGGATTGTTTCTGAATATGTTTGAGCAGAGATTTTGCCTGAATACGGAAACATTTCCCCTTTTCGCAAGGAAACGTCTTGCATGTCATGTCAGAAGAAAATGTTGTGAAGTGAAGTTCTATGATATAGTCGAGGCCTTTTCACGAGCATTGGGAATAATCACTGTACATGTCTAGGAAATAAGAGATTTATATTTAATGGAACTTCGCAGCAAATGGATATAGAACTTTCTGTCATGCCATGACGTTAACAATGTATGATGATTCCATGTTCACACGGCATCATCAGACCGGTGTATCTGTATGCTTCTCGATAGTTTCTCCATTCCTGATCAGTGAATTTTACATAGTCGTAATCTTGGTACTTTTTTAAATGTATTGTTTTACAACAGCTGAATTCCTAGTAGTCGGGCCATGTTAATAAAACATATCTCAAAATGGACAAGATCGTTTCATTATCAATACAAATCTCTCATAGTTCCGTCTTTGTTATGTCACTCATTTCTGATAGTTACTTGACGGAATGTGCTCTAAAGGTTTCCCTAAGGTGCACTTTATAATAAAACATGCTGAAACGTACTGTGTTGAACTAAGAAGCATCTTCTCGTTTAGCCGTACAAGTGTAGGTTCATTTGTGCACTTGGCGATTTAAAGGCGCTTCAGTCTAGCGAACGTAAATATATTGATTAAATTAGCAGTAGTTTTACATTGAAAACGTAGACAGTCTAACATTTCCTGTTAGTGACATTAGGTGGAATAAATCAAAGTTAAACTCGTGTTTCATTCTAATACGTATTTAGTAAACGATTTCTGTCATATACGATCAACCTTTAAGAATTTTAACACATTTATAACGAATATATGGTGGAACTCTCTCTCCGGTAATGTTTGTCTAATATAACTACATGGGAACACTCTGTGGAATTTTAGAAAAATATAAAATTCAAATAATAAACGCAAAGATGCCTAAGAAACTACTAAGAAATTGGCTTACCTTGTTTGCATATAACGAGTAAGAGGACCGTGACAGCTTTGGCAAAGAGAGCAGCGTTCATGTTGAGGGTAGTAAAGTTCCCGTAGCTAGATGTGTCTCCTTGCTTGTCTCCGCTCTCTCTGCGACGTGGCTCGGTGGTGGGTGCTTTTTAATCTTCACTTCACTTCTGGTTTCAGAAAAAACTTGGCGTTCTTTTGAATATTAAAAATAGTTTTAATTTCCCCTTTCTGTCAAGTCCAAGTTATCCCTGAAGTGTCGGACAGGCTGGAGCGTCTATTGACAAAATGGAAGGGAAGTTTCAAGTGTGTGGTCCTTCCCCACGCGCTGCCATACAACTTAGCCAAATCCTGTAATAGATTCAGCAGCTGACTCCTCCCCCTCCCAGAAACGCCGTGTTTGTGGGGGCTGCGTGGGGCCGTGGGGAGGGTCTTCGTCCTCGTCCGTGTATTTACCATCCACGTCCGATGGACCGCTTGACATTATAGAACCGTAGCCTCATATCGGGTTAGGCGATCGAATTCCTTAAATTGACTGCATCAATATAATATTGACAGAAATGAGGGATCGGGCGATATGCCATGTTTCTACAACAATCAACCAACGGCAATGAGATAACGGGATTTGTCCGAAAGCCACTGCTAGTATGAAATAGCATAAAGGTTACCCTGCGTTCAAGCAAAGCCTACGATTTAAGGAAATCAGAAAGATTGAAATCCGGCGACCACATCTCGACGGCATCGTTGATAACATACAGCAAATGAATTGTATGTTCCCCATGATTTTTCGTGTTCAAAGATCTGCTGGTGTAGACTTTTCAGAGCAAATACACACACTGTCTGGACGTAGAAACGTCAACTAGGGCTGAACATATAGCTATACCTCTGACGCTGTTATAGTTATGTCTATTTGATGTACACTCTAGTGAAGGTGCAGTGTTATGGCTTGAAGCAAAACTATAGACGGTTGTGTTTAAGTCCTGTACGTACGTGTCGAGATCTATCAGTATGTTGTTGTATCTAGACGCACGAGTAGCGGAAAAACATAAAGCAGCTTTTAGTGTTCACGTGTTTAAAAGTGAGCTGGTACTCTGCTTGTGTTAACAACCTTGCAGTAAACGTATCACTGCCATTACCCTTCATTTGGGGACGATTTGCTCTCCAGAATCACTCATGGCTCTCTAGGCTGAAATGACGAAAAGGGGCCTAGTAATGTAGTCGTGGATTAGTAAATTTAGTTGTAGTAGAAGTAGTAGTAGAAAGAGCGGAAGCAGATGTTGACATTGATGGTAGAAGGGTCCTGTAGACGCCACTGGTGGAGGGTATATTACATAGTATCTGTAGTAGTTGTAGTAATGGTAGCAGAAGCTGTAGTACGAGTAGTATTAGGAGTGAGTATAGAGTGTGTAAAGAGGGAGTTTAGTTTTACGTCGCCTTAGCAATATTCCAGCAATATCACGGCGGGGGACACCAGAAATAGGTTCCACACAGTGTACCTATGTGGGGAATCGAGCCCTGGTATTCGGTGTGAATCAAATGCTTTACCCAAACGCCCTATTAACAGTTGAAGGTTTTATAGTAATGGTAGATACATTAGTAGTGACGATAGTGGTAATGATACTGCTACTACTCCAACTACTACTACCACTACTACTACTACTACTACTATCACTACTACTACTAGGACTACGACTACCACTACCACTGCTACTGCTACTACCTACTACTACTACTCCAAAAACTACTATACTACTACTACGACTACTACTACTACTACTATTACCACTACTACTACGAATACTACTACTATTAATACTACTGCTACTACTCCAACTATTACCACCTACTACTACTACTCCAACTACTATACTACTGCTACCAATACTACTACTATTGCTACTACTACTATTACGTCTACTTCTTTTACTACTACAGCTGCTACTACCACTACCACTACCACTACTACCACCACCACCCCACCACCACTACTATAATTGAACGGGAGGGCGCAGTTTGATGAAAGTGGATTTTCTTCAGGATATAATTTTATTGTGAACTTGGTCTGATGACTCTTTTATGTAGCATGTCAAGGCTCACGATGAAAACAAAGCACACTGCGGGTTTCTTAAACGAAATATGAAGGATATAATCCCAGTGCCAATGCTGATGGTTCTGTATTGCTGAACGGTACGGACATGAGTTTCAACCAAGCCAAATCGCACATTAAATAGGCCCAGGCACCGGTCAAGGCTCTCTGGACGACTGATGTTTATTAAGTTAATGTGCAAGAGCTACTCTGCAGAGTCCTTCGCTGGGATGAAGTCGGCTAGACTGAAAGGTGAAACAGAAGGCTGACTTCCCATTTTAAAAGTGTGATTTTGCACTAAAAAGTAAATATGATAAGTAAGATTACGATTTGATGTGGATGTCGGTGGCACCAACACGGTATCTTGACCGACATGCTGAAGTGGCTCGATCCTTTCATTCTCGTCTTACCCATGTGTCCGGTTTGAGTCAGAAATTCATCCATAGCACGGCTCAGAATATATATACGGATTCCCTGGAAATAATAATTATAAGAGTCTGTGGAATATGCCCATATAAAGCCCCAAGGCTTCTTAGATCAATAATGTAATGAATATATATGTTTCTAACATAAAACTCATATGGACTTTGTGCTTAAAATGCTAATGAATGCAGACTTGGCTGAAATAATGCCGATGTGACGTAAAACCCAACTCAATTCCACTCATTCTGAGATCAAGAAGCCTATCTTGTCTTTTGTGAGAAATCCAATGAAATCACACATATTTGAATTGTCTGTCCTTTTTGACAGTAATGTGACTGACAAGATTAAGGAAAAACATAGCATATACACGATCCTCGCTTACGAATTGTCGCCATTGCGTCCCAAGTACCAGGATGCCCGAACCCCATTGTTTGGTTTGGTACATGTGTCTTCTATTTTACAACATGGATTTGGGGGACAATGTGACCTATAGAAATTCAGATATTGACAATTTTCCTACACCTAAAATATAAAACGTGCTCACCTCTCGCGTGATGTTCGTTCACTTCCTGCGATGAACTATTTTCTGCCGTTCACCGCTCCTACGGTGTGATCTTGGGTGGCAATGCAGAAGACTGCAGTGTTTGGTCTTCACATTCTCCGAAAAAGGTCTTTGTGGTATCGAATTGGCAGCGCTTCAGGGAAGAGATTGCAATCGCTATCTAAGTGTAAATTGGGCACACGACGTGAGTGAGTGAGTTTAGTTGTACGTCGCACCCAGCAATATTCCAGGTATATGGCGGCGGTCTGTAAATAATCGGGTTTGGACCAGACAATGTAGTGATTAACCGCATGAGCATCGATTTACGAAGTTGGGATTCGATGACATGTGCCAACCGTGTCAGCGAGCCTGACCACCCGATCCCCTTAGTCACCTCTTACGACAAGCATGGGTTACTGAAGATCAATTCTAACCTGGACCTTCACAGGTCGCACGACTTGAGCTGTTCATGAACCTAACCAGCATGACTGGGCCAAATCCTCTTTATTTATTTTGTTTTCTTCTTTCTGTAAAGGGATAATGCTATCTATATGGTGCCATACCAAAGAATTCTCGAATAGATAATCAATTGTAATAGTCACAGGGTTTGGGCTATAGTCTTGACTTGAAGGATAGCATGTAGAAACCAATATGAGCCTGAGTGCTAGAGGGTTCTATGGTGAAGCTGCGCATATTGAAAATATCGAGAACTGAAAAGAGTTGAGTTCGTAAGATGGGAAGTTTAGCAGGAGCTGGTCACTTGATCGACGTAATAGAGGAGTTGGTGTGGTGATAGCTGTATTGGTGGTACACGTTACAGTAATAGCAGTAGTAGTGGTGGTAGCATTGACAGAAGTAGCAGTGGTAGTGGTGGTAGCATTGACAGAAGTAGCAGTGATAGTAGCAGTAGTAGTAGCATTTACAGAAGTAGAAGTGGTAGTAGCAGTTGTAGTGGTGGTAGCATTGACAGAAGTAGCAGTGGTAGTGTCGCTAGCATTTGAAGAAGGAGCAGTGATAGTAGCAGTAGTAGTGGTGGTAGCATTTACAGAAGTAGCAGTGGTAGTGGTGGTAGCATTTACAGAAGTAGCAGTGATAGTAGCAGTAGTAGTGGTGGCAGCATTGACAGAAGTAGCAGTAGTAGTGGTGGTAGCATTGACAGAAGTAGCAGTGGTAGTAGCAGTAGTAGTGGTGGTAGCACTTACAGAAGTAGCAGTGATTGTAGCAGTAGTGGTGGTGGAAGACGTATTAGTGATTGAACGTGCAAGAAAAATGCAGGAGCAATTGTGGTTGTGGTGGTTGTTGTGACAGACGTATTAGTGACTGAGCGTGCAGTTGAGGTAGTAATAGTAGTAGTCGGAGTAGTAGTAGTGGGTGAGTGAGTGAGTATGGTTTTACGCCGCATTTTAGCAATATTCCAGCAATATCAGGGAGGGGCACCCCAGAAATGCGCTTCACACATTGTGCCCATGTGGGGAATCGAACCCGGGGTTTGGCGTGACGAGCAAACGCTTTAACAATTAGGCTACTCCACCCCTTGATGAGTTCAAGAAATGTTCCAGGGAGATGACAGCGACTCTTTATGTAAATATCTAAGTGATAATGAATGTGGTCTTAACTGCATCTTTCATGCCTTTGCGAGTTGACAGCCACGACAGGCAGAAGGCTATATAGGTGAATATAGTGGCCGTCCAATATCAGTCAGTTACCTTTACAAGAACAAAACAGTTTGAGGCGAATGATGTAACAACTGAAGTGCTTTAGAAACCGTTCCTGCACGATGGTTCGTACAGTAGTCCGAAGCGTGCCATCAACATGTGCAGGATTCAGGGTTCGAATCCCATATTGTTTCCGATTATGATCCATGATCTGTCATCACGTCAGAAGTGGTTTTATGAAAGTGGTCAAGATAGTCGGTCTGTGTACATTGTACAGAATTATGTTGCTGTAAGTGAAGTGATTTTACAAGCGGTGAGGCGAACTGAGGCGACTTGGTTTTAGGTTGGATTAGAAGTTATTTCACTTGTTTAACGACGTGCTTGTTTGCGTGTGTAATTTTGTGTGCCTATATGTTAATTACTCAACTACTAATAAGAGACTGATGTCAGTCAGTATGGTTTTACATTACAACGAGTCTGATCCGTATTGAGATTCACATGTACTTTCCATTTAGAACCTTCGTGTGGCAACTTGGCTACCTGACATGCATGGCCATAGTATATCACTTTTCGGGGATGGGACTGGGTGAATTAAGTGAGTGAGTGAATTATTGGGTTTTAATCCTGCTTTGAACAATATTCCAGCTACATCACGGCGGGTCAGCTTAACCTGGGAGGAAGGCCCGAACGTATGTAATTTGAGGAAGATTAGGATGCTATGTTTACATCAGCTCCTTTAATAACCAGTCAGGAATTGATGTGTGGAAATTCTGTTTGGAATACGTGAATAGGTGCTTAGTGACTCGGGGTTTATCTGTCATATATTGACGTTACGTAATAATCAATGACGTCATTAACAGATTATATGTCGTATTTTGTCGGGGTTGTCTGTCACTAGGTAAAGCTTTTTCCGTATTATAGACCTGTTTGTTGTTTAAGATCACACTCCTTCATTTATCCGCCATATAACAACAGTCTGTATATCTTCGAGTCCGGACCTGACACTCCAGTGATTGACATCATGAGCATCTATTGTCTGTTATTTTTATTCATACGCTGATGTATAATCTCATATTCTGGACAACGACAACGAAATTATAGAAATCTACCTTATAACTTGCGAATTAATGTCGATAAGTCATTCTGATCGAGTTGACTGTTCGGGGGATTCCCCAAAATTATTGCATGGTGGATTTTAACTACTTCAACTCAGTATTTGTGTAGATGCACAGCACATGACCTACACGTGTTTTTAATGTGCGTTTATCCGATCAAATCGATACACCCTTATACAGAAACATAACACATTAAATCCAGAGAATAAGTCTTAATTACCCGCAGACATATATTCTATTGGGCGTATTTTACTGAATGGATCAACGAAAATCAGGTGTTATGACAGATGCATATAAAGGTGTTATAACAAACATATAAAGGTGTTATAATACATGCATATACAGGCATGTATGTCACTCATTCAAACTACACTCTGCATATTTACATATGAATAAATAAAAGCGACAAAGACATAAACGATAAGAAATATCAAATGTGACAATATTTGTTTCTTAGTATCCAGGCTATTTATCTACACTCAAAGTAGATGTAATGGATTAAACTAATCTCGACATATGAACAACTGTGACGACAGACGCAAGGTAATTAGCCGTGTTGATTAAACACTTTATTATGTCGTCACAACACAATTAGTGCTTTTGACGTCATTAGAACGCTATACAACGACCGTCTGCCATCTGTGACAAACTAACAGGTATAAAAAACATCATCGTTATATGACGATCGGAATCAATAACTTAATTATCTGTTGATTTTGAGGCTGCCTTTTTTAGATTAAAATTTTGACCCCTACTAGGCGTAAGCGATACTTTCTTCAAATTACTTTCATTTGAATCAAAATCATGTGTGCCTTTCTTTCGTAATCAATACATGATCTTCTAATGTGTTTTCAACAGACAGATTGAACTTCTGAGTAGTTTCCACACTAGGAGTCCGGTTATACAAAAGGTTATATCTGCTCACAGATGCTACTAGTAGTACGAAGGAGGAGAGCATTGATTGTAGCAATGCGGTCTTCTGTTGAACTGAAGAGCCCAGTCCGTTGGGAGACTGTAACATAGAGCATCCCCACTACAACCTGTTTGTCACACAAGGCGATTAAGGGGAGATAGGAGTGCCAGTGTGACGTGTATGGAAATGTATTGTCCAGTTGTCCGGTTGAACAGACAAACTCCGTTGTATCTTTGTCCCATTGTGTTCGTGCCTCTGACGTGGCCGATGTCGCGTCGGTGGTGTGTCTGACGTTGCTGTCGGTGTGGATCGATAATACTCCCTCTACCGTTGTTACAGCCCGGTTATGCACAATGTTGCTGGAATATTGCTGGGGTCGTGCTGTGATTTTGTTACAGTTATGTAATATCGCTGACATTATGGCTGCAATTAGGGTAGCCTAGTGGTTAAAGCGTTAGCTTGTCATCCGGGAAACAAGAGTTCTATTCCACATGGTTACCTTGTGTGTAGACCACTTCAGATGTCAGCTGATGGTATATTACTGGAATAGTGCTAAAAGCGGCATAAGACCATTTTTCGCACTCATCATTGACTTGGGATAGAGGTGTGTATTGCTGGGGCATTGCAAATCAAATGTTGTTGAAATCTACATCAATGATTCAATCGTTGTTGAACTCTACATCAATGATTCCATCGTTGTTGAAATCTACATCAATAATACAATTGTTGTTGAAATCTACATCAATGATTCAATCGTTGTTGAAATCTACATTATTTATTCAATCGTGGTTGAAATCTTCATCAATGATTCCATCGTTGTTGAAATCTACATCAATGATTCCATCGTTGTTGAAATCTACATCAGTGATTCAATTGTTGTTGAAATCTTCATCAATGATAACGTTCATACTGGCATGAAATTCATTCTGGTGTCCCCCGCCGTGATATTGCTGGAATATTGCTAAAAACGGCATAAGACCATACTCACTCTCCCCCTTGTACCATTAGAAATACCAAAACCTCAACGCCAAAGACGAGTCAGCTTTAACAATCGGAAGAAAAAGATCCATCTAGAAAAATAAGGAAGCCAACGGCAAAGATGAATGGATAAATGAAAATCAGTAATGATACCATGAAAAATCGCAGTTTTTATCGACATTTTAATTCTAATCTAAGAAAATAATATGAAAAGATAACCATGTCATCACCGTGTGAAAAGCTCTGAACTTGCAAGGCAATGTTTGAATGTAAAAATGTTTGAATGGTTTTTGTACAAAAAATATTTAAGATCATTTTGGCCTGTCCTAAGCCACATGAAATATTGATACTAATATGAGGGTAGGATCATTTACACAGCGTATAATCCACACTGTGGGTTATGACACAAACCGCCTACAGAAACAATTGAATTAAAGGAATAGCTCAGTTTGTGTATGTTTATACATGTATATCTGCTACACTAAAAGAGACGCTGTGTCTGTGATGAGCTTCATCGCAGTATAGTCAATGCAAACACGATAACAGTTAATTTTGCCTTTGAGTGTACTTTAGAGAAACACGCCGTTTGAGAGAGGCAGTGAGCACGAGAAAAACTTCTGAAGCCTTGAGTGACCTTCCCAATTACTTAGGAGAATTGCGAGCTTATTCTATCAAACGTCTTTGGGAGACTCTTTCTAAGTATAGTGGCTAAAAGAAACAAAAGATCAAATGTCTATAGTCGATATAGGGTCCATCACTGACACATTTCAGACAAGCTAAGAATAAACAAAGCAGGAAATAAATGGTTATTATTATAAGTAAAGACATATTGCCAGACTGTGTTCGTTCCCGACATTATGAGTGACCACAATGGTTGTTGTACATGAAACAGTGGAGTTCTTTTACCACAAAGTGATGCTATGTTTCTTGGAAGATGAGTGACCTATATCATATGGACGTTTTTGTCACAGGCAGGAAACGGAATGTGTTGAAAAATAGTGGGAAGACCTTGATATATATTTTGAAAAGAAGAATTTGTAGTTGTCTTACAGGAAATAGTGGAGTTCTTGTGCACTCAAAGAGTTGCTGTGGTTTATGGAAGAAGTGCGACCTACATGTATATCAGATTGACGTTGTTGTCACATGCAGGAAACTGTATGTTAATAGTTAATTAATAGTTAAAACAGTTGATATACATTATCAAAAGAAGAATTTGTCGTTGTCTCACAGGAAACAATGTAGTTCTTCTGCACCCAAAGTGTTGCTGTGGTTCATGAAGGATTCTCATATTGACGTTGTTGTCACAGGTAAGAAACTGTATGTGTTAAGAATTAAATAACCTTGATAAAGTCGAACACCGTTGTGTCGAACTCTGAGAACTCGATATCTCGGTTGGCTCGATATAAAATCTCGGTCACATCAAAATCATTCATAATAATATTTATCATTATTCCAGCTCTTTTAACTCGATACTCGATATTACGGATATTTCATACAAGGCAAATCTCATGGATAACAACTTCTATAGCCCAGATACGTTGTGAAAAATAAATCAAGAAGCTGTTATCCATGAGATTTGCCTTGTAAATTCTAAATGCCTTTGAAGAATTTCGGATATCTCGATATAATTTCATGGTCCCAACAATATATTTTTAAAGGAGAATTTGTAGTAATCTTACAGGAATGAGGTGGTTTATGGAAGACGTGAGACTTATGCTACACTGTTGTCACAGACAGAAAGCTGTATGTGTTAATAGTTAAAAAAACATTGATATATATTTTCAAAAGAAGAATTAGTAGTTGTCTTTCAGGAAACTGTAGTTCTTTTGCATCCTTACTGATGTTGTGTTTCTTGGAAGACGCGAAGCCAACATTTTGTTGACGATGTCTTCTATTTCATATTTAGAATTTTTGTGTTTAACGCCACAGCGCCATAGTGTTTCGGCTATATGATGTCAGTCTGAAACTATGTAAGTTCAGACAAAAGAATCCAGTGACTGATAACCTGAACATCAATCCGAGCAACTGGGATAAGAGGACGTACGTCATTGAGCTAAACTGCTCGCTCAATTACGTAGCCTCTAACGACAGGCACAGGTTGCAGGATACCTGTATTACTACCTGGAATCTCTGCTGGTTTATCATTCGATACCACATGGCATGGGCTAAAGTTCCCGTGAAACGTAAATGCCAAAATGGACATAGTTTTCAGGCCAAACTTTAGCAAAATAGTGGCACCAATTATCAAGTTTTCATTGTTGATCTCTATTTTTCATTCTCAGCTCTCAGTAAACAATCAATCTACCGGGTACCCATTCAGTGCTGAACGACTACTCTGTTTCCTTCGTCAACCTTCTAATGTCAAATAACTATCCGTCCTCGTTCTCTGACAACTTCGGTTGAAATTCTGATATTGCCTGCTATCGTTTTCCATCTGACTCAGCATTCAGGATTATGTTGCATTAAGCTGGAATTACAACCAGTAATCACATGACTCAAATTCGGGTGAGCACGGGTCGCCAGAAATTCGTTAGTCAGAGTCGTTTCCCTCATATGCAGCAGGATGCGCTTATTCGAATCGTTTATTCGCCCTGGTTCACTCAGGTAGTAAACGTCTAAGAAGTGCCACTTTTCCCCACATTCAGCTGACAGTGCGTGATATAATGTATAAACTGGTCAAAACTGTTCTTTGCAAACTAACTCATTCACACATACAGTTTTGTTATAGATCATCTGTATTCCAGCGGTCTCACGAAGGTCTATAAACAGCGTAGGTGTGGTTGAAGGAACCAGTGGTTGATAACATGACCATCATGATCCATCATATTGTAAACTGAAACAACAATATACGTACTTGCTAACCATTATTGAAAAATATCTAAAACGTTTCTTATCAAATACATTGGTGCACAAAGGAAATACGTACTTAGACATTTTCAGCGCAGAATTTCAAACCTCATGAAAACGTGACGGCTAAAACAGTTGAGGAGAGATTGCTAACTTATCGCCGAAAGCAAACTTAAGGTAGCCGTTTTGAACTCATCACCATCGAGGATCCAGTTTTTGTTTGTTTCATTTTCATCCAGTATAAAACATGAATGTATTCTTTCCTTAGCACGGCAGGTTATTAAGTGTTTTTGTTAATTTAAAACTGTCATAATAAGACATGGTATGCATTCCACATGGTAACGGTAATGAACTCGGACTCTTGCTATTGACTCAGGCCATTGGCCTGTTTACGGAATGAAGAATAGAAATTGAAAAATCCGTTAGATGTTGAACTAAATCAAGTCTGTTGATTGTTGGTAATGTACAATGTGCAACTGCACACATCCCAAACCGAATCACCTCTATTATTCTTTAAAAATGTGAATTTACATTCACGCGGTATTTTAATGTCTGATATAATTTCAGTTTCCAGAAGAGGTAACAAAAGGGTTTATGCCAACTCGTGGCATTTAAATCGCCATTCAGTGACGTTTCTTAATGGCATAAACATTTACTTTTGCAAGCATTAAAATGATATCACGAATTAGAGTGAAATTTTGAAACCATAATTTTGAAATGGCCATAACAAGGCAGGGATGCAAACAAGAAACATTAGCCTCAACGTCTTCAAGATCATTAACAAAACAAATTTGTAACTATAGTAATAAACAGTATTCATCGGTTTGTCAAACTGATTGTGGACAGGAATTGGTGAGGTAGCTTAGTGGTTAAAACGTTTGCTCGTCACCTCGAAGGCCGAGGTTTGATTCCCCACATTGGCGAAGTGTGTGAAGTCCATTTCCAATGTCCATCGCCGTGATAAGTGAAAAAGATTGCTAAAACCACTCACTCACTTTTTGTGGACGGGTTGATCGCGGAAGTGTTCAAAATCTTTGTGTTTTAAACGACGCACCCAACATCATATGCTGATGACATCCATGCCCATGGATGTCCTATCATTTCTAGTTAGTATTGTTCATTTATAACATCATGCATTTATCACTGAAACGTCTACATAACACTTTTAAAGTCTCTTTCTTGTTGATAGGAAATGAGGTACACACATGTTATATCAGAGTACTGTAACATCCACTAGTCTCACATACTAAAGTAAGGGCTTTCGTTAATTGTTGTCTCTTAGAACCGTTATACCATCATAAATATCGTAAGTATCGCGAGTAAGTATAAGCGGCAAAACCACTTAAGAATTTTCACATAAAAGCAGAGTGCACTGTACAATATCAAAAGCATGTGGTCATGAAGCAATATCACTGAAGGGTGACCGTAGTTTGCCTCCTAGGTGGCACCGTCACAAACACATGTAAAGGCATGGCTACTGTTTTTTTGTTAAGCAATAGGAACATATTGTACAAGTCAAAATAGGGAACAGGAAGGGACATCATTTTGGTCATTGATTTGGAAATGTTCGCCATCTACCGCAAGAGATGTCGGAGGCTTCGCAGACGCCTTAGATATTGTAACCCTCATCAAACAACTTTTCTGAACATGAGTTTTGTGACGCCTGTGAACTCGTTGCAGAAATAGCATGGATCTGGAATAGTGCTCGACATAAAGGGGGACGTCGCCCCTCTTGTAATACAATTTTGGAAAATGTTTTTGTCACTCTGAATCTGTATGCCACAATCTAGATATGAAGCAGAGGAGGCTGTTTTACCTGCCGTATGTATGTCTAGCACAGGTGGGTAAATCGGCTGAAAGGGAAATGGGTATCTGACCACCCTGCCATCAGATCATCGTTATACCTGAAGCATAAGACTATTTATAGCACAGGTGGGTAAATCGGCTGAACAGGAAATTGGTATCTGACCACCCTGCCATCAGATCATCGTTATACCTGAAGCATAAGACTATTTATAGCA
>VKKT01000564.1:265314-277288 GCA_008038995.1 Haliotis laevigata | reverse complement strand
CGTGATGTTGCTGGAATATTGCTAAAAGCGGCGTAAAACCAAACTCAGTCAGTCAGTATTGTGTGGTCTGGCCTCAGTTATTTACAGACCTCTATTATATGCTGAATTATTGCTGAGTGCAGCATTAAACACCAAACACAACTGCTGTTATACAGCAGAATGACTGCTGCTGGTGTTATAACAACGCTCACTAATGACTGACTGTCACCATGATGTAGCATGGGAAGCTCTCATACATGTGTCTCCTTATGATGAAATTTTATTTTGTTAAAAAATGAGTGTTGTTATTTATTACTCAGTGGGATGTTGGGATAGTCTCGTGGTTAAAGCGTTTGTTTGTCACATCGAAGACTCAGGTCCAAGTCCCTACAGGGGTACAATGTATGGAGCCCATTTCTGGTGTCACTCACCTTGATATTGCTGGAATGTTGCTAAAAGTGGCATAAAACCATGCTCGTTCATGTTAGTCCTCAGTATTTTTGTAGAACTTATTTGAATATGACTGCTGACAGCAACTGTCAGTTCTTTACCAAATCACTTTCCTTCTAAAAATTAAAACAATCTGTCATTCCTCTTGGCATGTAACCTTTTTTGTAATTTAAAATCTCAAGCTGACAGTGTATACCTGAAAATACTCAGAATGTAACAAATTAACAAAGTGTATTCCATGTTTCAGTTCATTAAAGAATCTCAGGTATCTGGTACCATATGGTGAAGTTTAAATCTACTTAGTTGATAACTTGTCCTTAGTTTTGTAATAACTCGTACAGGCGGATCCAGCATATTGAGAAAGGGTAGGTGCACATAATACCCAAGTCATGATGTGACTTGGCCTAGTATGCTGGCAACATGTGAGGAGTCAGGAAAGAAAGGTGTGGGGTAGGGGGTGGGGGTGTGTTTGTGGGTGACACACCTCAAGCTGGATCCGCCATATTCAGAAGTCTTACTTAGTGAGGTCAGATGTGCTTCAATTCTAAATAGATGTAGATCATGTTTATCCATGTTTAGCTAGAATTGTGAGATTAAGACTGTGGAATTGTCAGGTAATAGTTTGGTTAATGCATTGTGTTTAGTCTAAGAAGCTAGTTCTCTAACAAAGGACACATCTAGATTGTGATCTTAAGAAATGGTATGTTATATATTGGTAAGAATTCATGAAATAATTACTGTAATTCTTGAAAGCAATGACGGTGAAGGGGTGAAATTTATTATTTTACAAAATATAAACAGCTTTCTCATAAAACACATGACAAGTATGATTTTTCTGAGTTGACCTTCATACACTGAATATTGTGCCATCAGATTGCTTCCGTTAGTGACTTGTAGACATTTCTTGTCTTCTAAACTGAGAGTATGCAGGGTACAGGTAACAGAACATTGTAGACTACTAACACTGTCAGATAGAGGCATTTTACTTTAACATAGTGCTGGGTATTGCATAATATGGTTAATATATGGGTATAGTAGCTCTATAGAGCCTAGTCTACATGTTATCTTAACTATATTTTCAATTTGTCAGAAATAATATGTACTCATATGTCTATTATATTTTCAGTCATGTTCAAAGAACTTCCATCAAAATGGAGAAATGTATCCAAAAGCCATAAAAAACTACCATAACATTATTTTAATTATCATTGAAAAGTATTGTTGCTCTCCCTTCCTATATGTGATAAGATACATATGATTAAAGTGATATAAAGAAGTCAGATATGAAAAAATCTTTCTGCTTATTTCAATGTACACCTTATGCTATGTATAACATGTATCTGAAGTTATTTATACTGATTATTGTTTGTTTTTGCAGAATCTTAGACAAGCACTCAGACCTTGCTTTCTTGTTGGATGGGCCTGATTTAACAGATCTTGTGAGTTGGAAGTTATTTGTATTTGGATATAAACATTTAAACCGATTCTGGTTTAGCTGAATTTCACGGTCGAGCAAACTTAATGGTTGTCATCAACTGAAACCTAGCATACAATGTTTCATTGAGATTATCAGTGTAGTGCAAAGAGCACCTGTCTGAAGAAGATTGGTGGCGTGATCCCCTGGTCACATCATACCAAATGATAAAGGGGAATAGTCCTGAATAGTGCAAGCTGTCACACTTACACATGCATATCGCTATGGATGTGAAATATTTTTGAATTTGGCCGTGACTCCTTCCCATTTCATGCTCATTTTTCAAAATATTTCACAACCCATGTATTCAAAGATGATAAGGATGTGTGGAAGTTATATTTATAACTCCATCTGTGTCCATCATGTCATGCTAGTATGATATGCTTTATTTGCTCAGATATCAGATTATTACTGGGAGACTCATGAAGCTGCCCCGTCCCTACCCCCTGCCAGCCAGCGCCTCCCACCTATCTCTGGTCGTGAATCAGCGAGGGAGGGTAAGCCGACAGTGACCAAGGTGGCCATGATGGCTGAATCAGAAACTGGGCACAGCACACATAGCAGAGGGAGTTCTGTTTCAGCAACACCCAGACAGTGAGTACCAGATTGTTGAACCTCCACGATTACTCCAAGACAGATATGTTAACTGTATATTTATTGCCAGACTGAAATGGTTATTGGGCAGCTACGAGGACTGTTGTGTGGGAATATGTCAGTGTGGAACAAAATCCAGAAAGTGAAAGTTGTATTGTTACAAATAGTATCGTTTTACAGCGTTATGTTTGTGTTTAAACCTACTTAAATCTTGTGTCCCATATTATGAGTGAGTGCAGTTTGGTTAATGCTTCCTACAGCATTCTAGTCATACCATGTTTTGCTGAAACCCACAAGCATGAGTTGGTACAGACAAACCTAGAAATATAATAGAGGCAAACCAGGATTCAAACCTATAATAGATTCATCATGCCCAACGGACACAACTCTGCTCCCATTTTCATACATGATGAGAATTTGCTGTACCTCTTGCTTGTCACGAGCTGATTACATGGGAATCAGGCACCTGGCTGAATGCATGTCATGCTACCCAGACTAAATAGATCATTGCTTATGCATTCAGTGTATAGTTTTGCCTGGCTCAGATTCAGGCCATCACATAATTGCTGAAATATTGTTGACTGTGATGTGACTCTTTTTTTATTGAATGTGTAACAACTGAATGAGCTGTGTGTAGCATGTGAAGAGTAACTGTGTAATGACCTTGTGGAGTTTTATTCACCATCTAGAAAGGAAGGAACACCATTTCTTCAATGAAAATAAAAATCTTTACAGAGAGAAGACAGCGGAGCAGCAGCTTGTTGTGTATGAACCACCAAAACCTCTCCCACTTACTATGGAAGAAGTCCGTGATAAAAGCAGGATTGTTGTGAGTATACAAGCATGCCAGCTAATTTACATCCCAATACTATCAGGGATTGATCTAGGATTCGAAACTAAATACCCTTAGAAGGTAAACTGGGAAAATGTCAGAAAAATTTGGAATTTTCTTTTCTATTTTTGCTTTGAATTTTGTTTTTACATGGGAATATTTGTTCATTTGAACTGGTAATCTTAACTGTCATTTATCGTACTCTGGGCAGCTCTTGATAAATCTAGATATAATTATTTATGTTAATAAATACCCAATTAACGCAAAGTCTGATCAAGAGTTCCACTGTCATCCTTAACTGTTTTCTTGCAGGAGGCGAAGGCTGTCAGTTCACTCTGGCCAAACTATATGCATGCTGGCAGAAACGTCTTCCTCACATCATCCTCATGAATCAGGGACTTATTAAGGGAGGAAGTTTGTGTCAAACAATTCATGGAGTCTCTACCATGATATATTTGAAGGCATTTGTAGTGTTGAATTGACACAGTTGGAACAATCAGTAATGTTGCATCAACACCGTTTAAACAATGAGTATTGTTGGACTGACACAGTTGGAACAATGAGTATTGTTGGACTGACACAGTTGGAACAATGAGTATTGTTGGATTCACACCGCTGGAACAATCAGTTTTGTTGAATCAACACTGTTGAAACAATCTGTCTCTCAAGTCATTTTGTGTTTGTAAGATGACTGGTCTAATCAAAGGATAGCTAGTCCTGTCAGCATTTCTTTTTTTAAACATGTCTTTTTGATGATTTCAGGCATTTTGTGTAAGTTATGAACGAAATGGAGTACTGAATTTCTGTGTTACTTATGAACATTATTGGAATACTAACCTGAAAGTACCACCAATAGCAATTTTTGGTAGTATTTGTATGCACCAGTTGTGAATAGTGTTATATGAGGCCACTTTAGAGGCATTTGCCAAAATGTTGATCTGTGATACATGATATTTTATTGTTTAGTTTAGAGTTTTTGTGTTGATATTTCACTTTTTTACATAATTGTTATATGCCTATGAATGTGTATAAATGTGTTCAACCGTAAGTAGTTCTCTCTTATATTTTTGTCTTTGTGGTTCCTTTTCATTCCATCATTTCATGAAACAGCACCACCTCCCATTTCATGTCTTGGTATTGCTTGTTGTCCATTGTATTATGGATACTATAGGCTCAGGTGTGTTACAATAGTATTATATAGTAAATACTATAGGCTCAGGTGTATTACAACAATAGTATTATATAGTAAATACTATAGGCTCAGGTGTATTACAACAGTTGTATTATATAGTAAATACTATAGGCTCAGGTGTATTACAACAATAGTATTATATAGTAAATACTATAGGCTCAGGTGTATTACAACAATAGTATTATATAGTAAATACTATAGGCTCAGGTGTATTACAACAGTAGTATTATATAGTAAATACTATAGGCTCAGGTGTATTACAACAATAGTATTATATAGTAAATACTATTGTGGTGGTCCTGTGCATAGCACTCAGGTCACAAATCAGATGAAGTTAAGCAGCGTTGGGCGCAGAGAGTCCTTGGATGGATGACAGCTTGACTTCTGAGAGTTTCTAGGACTTCAATTTTGGGTAGTATTTGTATGCACCGGTTGTGAATGGTGCGTTGTTATATGAAGCCACTTTAGAGGTATTTGCCAATTTGTTGATCTGTGATACATATTTGTGTTTAGTTTAGAGATTTTTGTGTTGATATTTCACTCTTTTACATAAAGAGGCACATGTGATACCTGTGGTCTCACCTTAGGCAAGTGAGTTTGTTCAAAATCGCCTCAGTTCACCCATCAGAAAATGGGTACCCGGTGAAATAAGTCATAAGACTATTAATCTTATAGAGCCTAAGAGGCAGCTTGGGTTATCTGGGGTAATATGATCATATTGTGCTCTTTATGTCTAGGAAAAGGTGCATTATAAATATTTTCATTAGAATTGCAATGGTTCAGAACACTACAGATAATATTGTGATGTCTTCTTTGAGTGGCATTTTAGAAGTTGGGAAGTACAATATAGAACAAACTTTATGAATAACAACTTCTTTTTATTCGTGAGTGCGACGTTTAGGACATCGTACTCACGAATAAAAAGAAGTTGTTATCCATAAAGTTTGTTCTATATAATATTGTGATGGTTGAACCAGTATTGCAGGAGCATGATGAGTACAATGTAAACGTTCTTGGATGATTAGACACCAAGCTGAGGACAAATGCATTAATAATTTGATTAATCATGACACCTCTACACTACACTGACAATATTGGCTCTATAAGGAATACAGCAACAGAAATGGAGCAAACACAACAATTAACAGCATCAGTTTTGATGTGCAGTAGTTCAACATGTAGCATCTCTGACATGGAGGGGCGGTGGGGTAGCCTAATGGTAAAGACGTTTGCTTGTCACACCGAAGACCTGGGTTCAATTCCCCACATGGGCACAGCGTGTGAAGCCCATTTCTGGTGTCTCCTGCTGTGATATTGCTAACATAGGCATAAAACTAAACTCACTCACTGACACGAACTAGTTGTTTAGGAGGCTCAGTCGTTTTAGGTATTGCAAATCAACAAACAGTTGCATCCCTTGGCACGCCAGGAACATATGACAATGGGTTTGATCTGACTTTACCCTGTTTATGTTTCTGGGTTTGTCAGTACCATACCTGTGCTTGTTTGTTTCACGGAAGTGGTAAACCACAGGGGCTTGTAATGCTAAAAACTGCCATCAAGGTATATACTGACACTGGCGGGGTCTTAGTACTATATAGTGCTAAGACCCTGTCAGTGACAGTATATATCTTGATGGCAGTTTTTAGCGTTACAAGCCCCTGTGGTACTAAGACCCCGCCAGTGACAGTATATATCTTGATGGCAGGTTTTAGCGTTACAAGCCCCTGTGGTACTAAGACCCTGTCAGTGACAGTATGTATCTTGATGGCAGTTTTTAGCGTTACAATCCCCTGGGGTACTAAGACCCCGTCAGTGACAGTACCTATATATCTTGATAGCAGTTTTTAGCGTTACAAGCCCCTGTGTTGTAAACATCCAAGACCTGCTTGACACCCTGGAATACTGGTCAAAGCAGCATACAACCCTACTCTATTCTTCTGACAGCCACGACACTCAGTATAATAGATACTCTCCATGGACCCATCAACACATTCTCCCATCCAAGATGACCTTCTTTATGATGTACCTTTCCACGTGTCAGATGATAATGGACTTAACAATTAAGGGAAAAGGTGAATGAATATGGATTGTTTTCACCTGACCACAATAGTTCTCAGGCCAGTCATTACCTTACCTTTTCATCTTGCCAAACATGTTTCAATGAAAACCTAACAGCCTAAAAACCATAGGGTTGCTCAGGTACATTTGAAAGAGATATTTACTCCACCATTTTATACCATGAATAGAGTAATCTCATACACAATCATTCTGCTGAAAAATGATATGAATGCTGCTGTATACTGTTCAGTCTATTTTAACTGAATACAAATATCACCAGACCCAGTCCAGTGCATTCATCGAAATGGTTCTAAAATAGAAAACAAGCTTTGGTCAATGATATGTTTTATCTCAACAGAAACACTGAATACTGTTTCAAGGAAGACAAAAAGGAATATATCAGCCAGTCATTTATCAAGCTGGTCTGCTTAGCGCCAACTGTTGTAGAGATCAGCTTGTCCAGTGACCGATCGTAGTCAGTGTTCTACTCCTCCATTGATGGCTGACCTCGGGCTTGTTCTATCCTGTCCAGTATCTCGCCATACACTGAGTTCATCTACAACAGAGTTATTGATATCCACTGCCGAGGAAAAGAAGTATACAGTGGAAACTGGATGTGACCCTCAACTAATCAATATTATCGAAGCATGACTTCACTGAAACACAGCAAACAATTATGATACGTATATCTACAGTCAATCACAGCTGTGTCGAAGTTGAAAGGACAAATGTAAATAATTTTGAGTTATCAAATTTTCGACTTAACCTCAAAATGATGACTGAATAAGGAATATGCAGGGACAAAGTTTGAGACAAACAGTAAAGTAACTCTCGTCAAACAAGAGTGTGACAATGGTATGAGAATCTACAACGAAACGTCATATCATAATATAATAAAGATGTTGTCATCCATAAAGTATCCTTCATTTCTTATTACAACAGATCAATATCTTTGTGGTGTGATAAAAAAAATTAAATCTAGTTGACTTTGTGAAACAATTCACATCCTCACTGTAAGATGACACACTGTGTCCACATGGATCTCCCCGCAGTGAATGCTAGTGTTTATTGATTACCTGATCCTCGTAGTTGGGCCTCATGGTTGTCAAGTACTTGAGGAGTCCCATACTCATACTGCACCATCTCTCTGCCTCATCGTACTCTGTGGAACTTGGGGTAAAATGTAAAATGTGATGCTTAACACAACACACTTGATATTTGGATATTGATCAGTGTGGAGATAATTACAAAACAAAGAAAGAGTACTTATTTTCTTTCAAACAATTTTTGTTGTTTTTAAAAAGGAGCACACCCATATTTTTGCAGAGTAATTTTTTTAAATTATGCAAAATATAACATATTTTACAAGATAATTACTTAAAGATAAACTTCACAGCTTGTTGTTAGGAAGTATTCCTTTACCCAAACAACATAACAAATGTTATTTATAAATATGATATTTTGACTTGTGCCTCTTGCAAGATGATTGGGTTTAATAGCATAAGCCAATTTTTTAATTCAGGGAAATTCAACATATCAACGCTGTATCCTGTGTTAGTACCATGCCTTTATGTCTTGACTATATACACATGTCCAACTATTACCTGTAGAATTGGATGCCACAGTTCCATGCCCTTGTCATCAACCAAACAATCTCCAGTTCAGGATAATGCCCCTGAATTTACAGAAATGCTATATCATTACAGGTATTGAGGCTTTGGGGGCATGGGGGACTCGGTCGTTATAGGCACCGGAAATATCCAAACAAATGCATGGCTGGGCATACCAGGAACACATGACGGAAATGTTATATACTGAGTCAAACTAGAAACTTCACATCATATATAAATAATATATAAAAGAAAGGACACAAGAATGTGGTATAGAGGTTATCATTTATTTGTTAAGGTCGATAGGATGAACTGAGAATAATTACTATGCCAAAAATCGGTTCCATGTGCTTACAGAATTTATCAATAAAAGCGTAAACAAGTCACAAGAAATTAAACGTTCAGTAGCATGTATGGCCTCGCCGTGCATTCACAACTGCCAAGCAACACCTCCTCATGGACTGTCTGATACGTGTTAACACATTATTGGGGAGTCGGCAAGATTGTTCCACACTCTCATCCTACCATCAGTGAATTTGAGGGTAAATCTTCATTCATCACTGAAGATATCTCCATTCTAGCCTCTCTGAGTCCATCGGAGGTGTTGTCGGGCCACAGCAAATGCTGACATGGATGTAATGACGTCAAAATGGTTCCGTTTTATGGTCTTCGAACACAAAGGGAGAGCAGCTCGCAGCCAGTTTTGGATGGTTTGTACAGACAATCGACCCCTAAACAGCTCATTTCTAGTTTCTGTAGCAGTCAAAAACAATTGTGGAGGCGACGTAACACAATTTGATGGTCCTCCGCCTGTGACATCGCACATGGTCGACCTGGCCTAGGGCAATCAGCAGTGGTGCCAATTTGTTGCAGTTGAGTCTGTAAATCACAAACAGTCTGACGGCTGCACCCCATTGTCCTTGCAACATCACTTACTGCTGCACATTTGAGAGGCGCGGCATAAGAATTGGCTGTTCTTGTTAGTGCTTTAAAGTGTGTTTTTTTTTCACTTTGTACAGTTGATGGGGAACATGTGTGATCGAATGCACGTGCAATGATAAGATCACGTGACCAGTGGCACGTGAAAAACATGTTTTAGCACTATTGTGGGGTGCACGATGTTTGGTTGACTTCAATGTGCTGCGATGACTTTATTCTTGAGTCGATACGAGGGGATTAATATTATGATATTCAAAAACTGTTTACTATAACAATTCATATTTTTATTTACAAATATAAATTATGAAGTTTTTATTTTGACTCAGTATATAGAGGTATTGATGTGTTTTGTTTTTCGTTTCATGCAACACTCAGCAATCTTTCAGCTATATGATGGCTGTAAATAATCAAGTCTGGATCAGACAATCCAGTGATCGACATCACGAGCATCACTTTTTGCAAGGGGGATACAATGAACAAAGTCAGCAAGCTTGACCACCCAATCCCATTAGGCACCTCTTACGACAAGCATGGGTGTCTGAAGACCTATTCTAATCAGGATCTTCATTGGTTGAATAATAATACTCAGGATAAATGAGGATAGTCAGCAACGGTGTTCAGTTTGGGCATCCCAATGAGGAATATATGTACCTTTGCCTTTTTATCAATGACGTCTATTGTCTCCTTGAAGTAGTTGTACGTCTCCTGTTTACTGCTGGACTGGCCTGTATTCAGCGACAGCTGGATCAGGCTGTGTATGGCCTTGCTGAAGAAACATACACAACGTGAAAAGGGTTTATGAAACAAACACAAATTTTATGCGAATAGTCATGATACAGATCATCGGTACACGGTTCCCTATGTATGCAGTTAATTAAATAGTACCCTGACCAACACTCAACTGTCACACTTGTTTTTCTAAACCAAATCCCAGTAACAAATGTTGTGGACCTCATACCTCGCTTTACACTTAAACTACAACCTTAGTCCTTCTGACAACGAAATCAACAGCTGTCATATCATGGCTGTGTCAACTGTTAACATCTCTTTCTGAGTCTTTCAATCATAAAATGACTTGCAGTCCACAGACATACACATGTTGTATTTCAGATTATTCACCCATGCAGTTCAATGATTACAGAATCTAGTAGCGTTGTCCACCTGCATCTGTGGAAGTCGGGTTGGTCCACCTGCAGGTGTGTTCTGATCGCCACCTTGAGTGCCCGGATACTCAAACCTCTGTCACAAGCAGGTGGCTCCACAGCGAGGGCTGGAACGTAGAGAGCAAGTGAGTGAGTGTGTAGGTTGATGAGTGAGTGAGTAAGTGGGCAAACTTTTGTGCAGCTTTTAGCAATATTCCTGTAATATCACTAAAATTGGAGTGAAAATGGGCTTCACACATCCATGTAGGAATTTGACTGTTGGTCAAAGGAGGCAATTGAACACTTAAGCTGACTACCCCACCACCCCTGGAACAGACAACAGCTATTGTTGAAGACAACTGGACACTGGATTTCGCTTGTGTCAGCTTCAAAGGGCTCAGGAGAATAATCGATATTCATAAAAAATAATTAAATATCAAATTCAATTTTAGAACATGTGTTTCTTATTGTTACGTTTGTTACATCACCACATAAACAACTGATGCAGATTCCTGACCTTTCTGTTTTTGAAATGTACGTAGATTTATTAAAACTAAAACCTGCAAAAGCCTCAAAAGTCTTTGGTTCCGGTTGAGGTAAGGTAAGAGCTTTCTCCAGCAATGCTTCAGCCCCATTGTCTTGTAACTTAACACGGGCTTCAAACTCATACAGCAATAGCAGCATGTCGGTGGTATCAGGACCTTTTGTGTCTTCTGTCAAAATAAATTACATATTATGATTCTTGGTCATCACAAGCATTCTGAGAGGCATACAAGTTTTGTTACTTTATAATGTATAGTGTCCTTTATATGGGCCTCTTTCAGCCATCCCTATACACAGTGTCACATACAAAACAATTTCAATTGGGTAAAAAAGTTAGTTTTCTAAAACATATCACAAAATAATTTAGTTAGCATTCTGTTTATGAAGTGCAAATTTTAGATTGTTTTAAAAAGTATCTCCTTGAGTCAAGTTTCATGCAGCTTTTAGCAATATACCTGTAATATCACTAAAATGGGAGTGAAAATGGGCTTCACACATTGCATCCGTGGGAAATTGAACCAATGTTCTAGGCATGCGCTTAAGCTAGTAGACTCCCCTACCACCCCTGTGGATTAGACCCATTAATATTGCATCGTTTTGGTTTAGGCATAATTCCCATTGTTGATGGAAATTAATAACTCCTACCTAGTAATGGGGTCAGTCTGTGTAGTGTAATACACCCCTAAACTACTGTGCTTGAAGTGTGGGTGAATGATACCTATCTGTGTCCATGTAACACTCTTCTGATCCCTCTGGAGCAACTGGAATTCTTCAATGTAGCACAGGGCTTCCTCCAGTGCATCTCTCTGATCAATAAACAATCATAAAAGATAAGTAGATGAGTTAGTATGGTTTTAGGTTATTTTTAGCAATATTCCAACAAAATATCACACTGTGGGGACACCAGAAATTGGATACACCCATACTCCTGAAAGGAATCGAACCCATGACCTTAACATGACAAGTGAATGCTGTAACCACTAGGCTATCCCACTGCCCTATTGTAAAGGAAATGTGAACAGTTGTTATTATAAAAAATGATAAACCGGTGTTATGTTTGTCAATAGAAGTTAATTAAACATGTTGTATGGGTCATTTTCAAAATTGGTAGGATTTTCAATTCTTTATTACAGTAAAATCAAACACATGAAAATTGAT